>JAPKLX010002129.1:0-15156 GCA_026898415.1 Leonotis leonurus | reverse complement strand
ATCCCAGTTGGATGGACTTTGATCTTGACGTGGCAAGAACATATGATGTGTAGGATGATGTCAGCTGGTGAGTTGATGACTCAATCGTTCTGGTTCCTCGCTGTAGACATCGATCTGGTCGCTGTCTGTTACAGCAGATTGATTCTTTTTGGCATGAAATCTTGACCTTCATCCTATACTAAGTTTAGATTGACTTCTATAGGGATATTTCCTTTACATATCAAGTCATCTCCTAATCTGTTCCATAACACGATACACTTTATATATAGTGATCTGTTTTACATTTAGAACAGTTTAAGCTAGAAGAAAAACAGCTAAGTGTGTTTCGAAAGGCCATCATCAAAACTAAATAACTTTAGGGTTCCCAACATTTACAGATTGTTTAAATTTTTGACATGTAAATAACAACCAATTTAGGTTCTGAACTTATTTCAAAGTTGATGTTTATGTACTGAACATGCAAGTTTTTAGTTCTAAGTTTATGCTTATATTCTGATTTAATGACTGCATTTAATCTATAATCTAAAATTTGTTCTCTGTTTTAAATAAATGCCTAACTAGACAGAAACAAACATAAATTCCCATTCTGTCTCTATGTTCTGATAATTAACTGTTTAGGGTTGGTTGTTCAAAGCTAGGAACATATGTTTAAAGTTCATAATCTGGCCCTTAAACTGGGAGTTTAAAACATAGGTATATATATGTGTATATAAACTAATCTTTTGGAAGACTAAAAGATTGAATCTTAATTTTCTGAAAACTGTATAACTGTTACTTTAGAGCATAAATATATATATTTGCTGGAAACTGAAACGTGCTTATGTCTTATGTTTTGAGACCATGATTTTAACTGGGAGGCCAACTACAAATTGGTGTTGCTATGATATTTCCTTAGATTTCAGAATATATGTATATATGTTACAGTGTTTTGTTTTCCTGAATTTAATTAGGAGGGCAGATTATAGTTTGTATATAATTGTAAGTTAAACTAAGAGATATAAATGGAAGATAGAGTTAGAGCTAATTTCATTACCTTAATTTGAACTACTTCTTCTTCTTGTGTGTAATTGAGATTGATTGCACTGTGATAATATTTATGTGTTCTTGAGGGTGTTAAACGTTTAAGGGCAGCCCCCTTTTGCTCCTTTTATAGTTGGATGTAGTGTGGTAAGGTTAACTTAAGGCTTAAGTGTTAGAAACTAGTTTAATAGACTGAATGCTATTCTTTGTAGGGTATGGGAGGAAGGCATGGATGGAGGACTTCAACTCCCTCACTCAACCGAGGAATGCAGCCTGAGGTTCTGTTTTATCTCTGCAGCAGTAGGGTTAAGTGTTGGGACTTGTTTATTCAATCATCACCAGCCATGCTGCAGCATGTTTCTCCTCTTATCTTCCTACCTTTAACTTTTACTTAGTGTGTAGGTTTATTTTGGAAATATCTTCCCTATGTTGTATTAATATCATCATTCCTTTTACATATATAGTGTAATATCCCGTCTTTTAATCCTAAATAAAAGACATTTCTAAGCCCAATAATTTCTCAAATATCTAGTACTTGGATTGAATTTCGAGACCAATATTTTTATATCAGATTGAGGATAATGAGCATTTCAATAATTTAGTAGTTAATACCCTCCTTTAATCGGATGTCATTCACAAGGATGACCATTGAGGAAATGAGTGCCATTTTAGTACTAAAAATAGAACAAATACTTATTTGTCATAATAAGAAGTACGATTTATGACACATATTGGAGTGGCATGATTATTAGATACATAGAATAACACACCAGCATATATGGTACACATGTGGATATACGTAAAAAAAAAAAAAAAAAATAGATGTGATTAGTGCCACTATTAGTATTATAATTAGTACGGGTAATTATTTGTTAAATGAGAAGTATGATTAGTAACTATAGTGTTATACGGCTACCTAAAGGAAATAAATTAAGGTGTGCTATATATATATAGATATACGAAATATGAAAAGTGGGTTATACACATTAGACATGTGCAATACCCTAGGAAGTCTACAGTAGATGATATATGTATAGACATACACAACGCCATCCACGTGTAATTTCAGTAGAAATAGGCCAATGAAAAGTAGCCCATGAATCTAGACAAGCGTGCAACTGTTCACCTTCTACAAATCATGAGCTAGCGGGCACTGCTCCCTACGAGCCTAGCTGTGCAGTGACTCTCCAACTTCTCCCCAATCACCATGCCTGCAGACTCAAAGAAATAAGCAACCGCATATGATTAGCATAGAATATGGATCCAATCCTCTATATAAAGGGGAAGAACTAAGCTTAAATCCACATCCAAATATCATTTACACCGAAACGCTGCCAAAATTAAAACTCGAAGAAAAGAACCCGGAGGAGTGCAGTAACAACAGTGGTGTTGCACGAAAGAGAAGTTAGAGACAGCTTGAGGTAAGAGTTTGAAGCTCTAGCATTTTATGTTCCTACCTCTTAAAACTAGATTTAGAAATGGATTACGCATGCAAGACAACTTTAGAATGAACCTAGCATATTTCGAACTTAAGAACTGATTGAATTTAGAATTTCTAAGCTCAGAGTTAGGTGCTGCACTTTAAGCATGGATGAAATCTGATAAATGATGAATGTAGAGTTAAAGGCATGTTACAGAAATCGCCTAAGTCACAATGAATATGGATGAACAACCTACCCTAACCTATGAGCTGCATAATAAAAGAAGAAAAATAGGAGTAAAAATCTGTGATAAAATTTTAAGGACATCCTAATGATAAAATAATAGGATTTGAGCTTGATCATAACATACCTCGAGCAATCAAGAAATGGAGACCTAACTAAGAAGAAAATGACCTTTCCCCTGGTCCCCATGCAAACACCTCGCCGTAAACTTAATTCTAAATCCATGACCATTAATAAGACTCCATTAATTCATAAAATTGAGAAGGGAAGGAATTATTATAATCCTAAAATGTTCTCTAAGTAAGTAAAAATAGAAAATGAGCAAATAAATAATAAATAAAAAAAGAACAGCAAGCGAAGGGGGACAGCGAAGGAGAAACAGTTAGCTGCCAAGAAAGAGGCAGCGAGGGAGCAAAGGAAAGACAGCTAGCTGCGCAAAAGAAGGCAGCTAGCTGTGAGGAGAAGGGAGGCAGCGAGAGAGAGTGAGGAAGAGAGCGAGGGAGAGGACAAAGAGAAGGCAGCTAGCTGCTGCAAAGGCAGAGGCAGCGAGAGAGTAAGAAAGAGAGCGAGGGAGCAAGAGGAAAGACAGCTAGCTGCGCAAAAAGGAGGCAGCTAGCTGTGAGAAAAAGAGAGCAGCGAGAGAGAGGGAGAAAGAGAGAGCAGCGAGAGGAAGGGCAAGGGGAAAGGGGACAGCTCGCTGTCGAGGGAGACAGCGAGAGGAAGGGCAAAGAGAAGGGAGAGCCCGTTGTCAAGAGACAGCGAGAGAAGGGGAATGGAAATTTTCTAAGTATGGAACTACAGAGCGAGAGAAGGACAGCGAAGAAGACAGCTCGCTGTCGAGGGACAGCGAGAGAGGAGGAGACAGCGAGAAGAGGAGAATGGAAATTGTCTAAGTATGGATCTAAAGATAGTGAGTTATGGGGCAACTTAAGGGTTACTGGACTTCACGATTAGATAAATTGGGCCAAGTCTAATTAGATAAATGATGGTCTAATTTATCCAGTGGGATTAAACTAATTTATGTCGTGGATTAAATGAATTATGTAAACGAGTTATGAATAATTCTATCGGATGGAATTTACCTATGTATTTAGACCAAGCCCAAGAAGTAGGATATTTATATAATCTTATTAATTGATTTAATTATGAACCATCCTAAGATATATATTAGCTAGGTATTTTAATCTATAGAAGACTTATAGATATTGTGACTAAAGAATCTATATATTAAATTAGAAATATGTTAGTTAGAACCTAATGGATAAATTAGAATTTAATCATAAGGAATGATTAAATTATGCTTATGATGGCAATTAGATGATTAAATTGCTTAATTAGAAATTAATTGCCTCAAGGTAAGAATCGAGATATTAATTTAGGAACGTCTCTAGTACATTACCCCATAAATATTTATTGAGTATAGTAAATCCTCAAATTATACGATAACTTAGAAATCACCGAATGATTTATCTAGAAATACAGCTCCTAGACTCATGTACTAGCCGATCTTTAAGGATCGAGACTAAACCCCCATGATAGCCAAGGATAGTAATGCCTTGCCTTTAGAATTTAATTGATATGCTCGAGTAATATATCTCACCAGAGATTTATATGAAAGGTTTCGACGAGAGGTCGGATCCGCATCACGAGAACAAGGCAAACACCAATCAAGACCATTCAAGTAGGCTTTCTTACCCTATGAAAATATATATATGTGTGTATGCTTTTCAAATGAAATGAGATGTTTTCACAAGCACTGTCTTGCCAAATGTTTTCAATTTATGTATGATGTCTATCTGTTATATGATAATCGAATTCGGGTTCCAGTGAGGTTAGCGTCCTCACTCGAACTAGTGTACACAAAGGACCGTGAGTCATCTTAGCGGGTTGGCCGGTCAAGGTGTTCGTGGGAAGTGGCCACTTCCCCGGCACATAGAACTTCAGATATGGTTGATTACAAAAGAACTAGGACTGCAGTCAATTAGAACTTTCTCAAGAAATGATTTTGTGAACATAGGTGCTTTAGAAACAAAATTCCTATGTTTCACTAGAATGACATGACAGTTATATATGTATGTGTGCGATTTAGGCACGTGTCTACTGAGTACAATTGTACTCAGCCCTGCATGTATTTCTAAACGTGCAGGATAAGAATGAAGACGTGGGTGCTATGTCGTGCTTTTGTCGGACTCCATAGTAGCTGACTCTTGGGGGTTCTGCGTGTCTTCATACACGTAGGACTTTATTATGCGATCCTGAAAGTTCCGCTGCTAGACTTTTATGTAGTAGATCTGAGACTAAACTCTATATTCTGTTATGAAATGTAACGAGCTTATGACTCTGACTTCCCGATTTTACGGGTTTGGTCCTTATTTTATGTTATGGAATGAATAATTATCTTCTTCTCTTGTCAATTATTCATTTCGTTGGTCATGTTCCCGGCTTTACTAGAATTAGTGGAAAGCGGGCGTGACATATAGAATGGTTTCTTTCTTTCCTTTGTTAAAGAAACTGCCGTGCAGTATCTGTATTTTAGCTTAGGTTTTTATTTAGTTTGCTTATTCACAATGTAATGCACTGTACTCATCAATATATATATATATATATATATGAGTATTTGGTTTTAATGAAGAGTTTTACTTATTTATCTTTCCTTACTTACTTTATTCAATACATAATGCATGCATATTCATCCACTTGAGTGTTTGAATATTTCTTTCTTCCAACACACTTTACAGATTTTACTAAGTGTATAATATATATAACTATGCGTGTTTTTCTATAATTTGCATGTACCAATTTATTTAGTAACTGTATATATATTATATACAACCGTATAGTATGCTCCCCACATGTATATATATATAGATCACAAACTTAACCATTCAATACATAGTAGGCACCTATGCATATCATTTAAATAATTCAAATGATATATCACTTATACCTACACTTATAATTTATATAAGTCAAATGTATAAATCATACATCTTAATATTTATATCCTTTAATATTTTAGTCAAGAATTCTTTAATTATTTATTATCTTTAATCCAAAAATTCTTCTTCAATTATATTAACTCTCATTAACTTACTACACGTTCAATATTTTATTATCCGATTGTATTACAAACGCGTTCGAATATCGTTTACTTAAATAATTAAAAGACGGGGTATTACATCCTCCCCCTCTTAACAAAAATTTCGTCCCAAAATTTGTAATCTCAATCGAACAACTAGGGATACTTTTAGAAAAACTCGGTCGCCTTCTTTGAATTGTAACTTGGTTCTACGAGTGTCGGCATAAGATTTCTGCCTGTCTATACTAGTAGGGTGGTGGTGGTGGCGGTGGTAGTAGTTGCTGGGGGTATGAACGTGCCTGGGGCTATGCTTGAATAGCCAGCACATTTTGCTTTTGAGGCTGTTGATTAGGCCTCGTGTTTCCCCCTTGTTGTCGGTTAGGGCAATTGTTTGCAAAATGCCCTTTCTGTCTACAAATGAAGCATTCAATGTTAACTGCTCTGCACACTCCACTGTGCATTGTCCTGCATTTCGGACAGAAAGTGGGCTTCTGTTGAAAGTTCCCGAACTGTGGCATCTGCCCTTGCCTTCCAAAATTCTGGAAAGGTGCCTGTCCTTCCCAGGGCTTTTTCTGAATGGGACTAGGACGTTGATCCTCCCATTTCCTCTTGCCCTTGAACGGTTGGGGCTGGTTCTGTGGATATGTCGGTAGATGGTTTGGTACATGCCTTTCTACTGGCATGGCGGTTTCGATATCGAGAGCCCGACTGAGAGATTCTGGGTAAGATAACCCACCATGGCTGGCTAGGGCCATCCTAATCTCATGCCTCAGACCGGCACATAACTTTTCCGCCATTTTCTCGTCTGTGTCGACCTGCTCGGGTGCATATCTCGACATATCACAGAATACTCGGTCATATTCTGTCACCGTCATTCTACCTTGCTTCAGATGGTAGAACTCGGTTTCCTTTCTCTTTCGATAGCTCTTAGGGATATACTTGTCATATATCCCAACTTTGAACTCCTCCCAAGTTAGATTTCCTAACTGTTCTGGGGTCATTATCTTCCTCCTTGCCTCCCACCAATAGTCAGCTGCTCCTGTCAGCTGAAAGGACACGCAATTTACACCTTCCTGATCAGTGCATCTTAGGAAATTGAAGATGCGTTCTAGTGCACGCACCCACAGCTCGGCTTCAGCTGGTTCTCCTATTCCATTGAACATTGGGGGATTTTGTCGTAAGAATAGTTCTTCTACTCTTCTTACTGGTGGTGGAGGAGGTGGGGTTGCGGCTCACTCCGCTTCGTATACTTCCTCTATATTTCTAGCGCCTCGTCCTCTACCACTGCCTCTCGGGCGTCCGGCTCTTCTTACTGGTGGCATTCTGATAGTTCAGATTTATTTCGTTAGAAAATCGAGTTTTAGTTGAAGTTTTATTATCAATATTTTACTTATTAAATCTTTATTGTCTTATTACGCATAAAATTTTATATACTGATTAAGTGAAAACATACTACAAGAATCTCATATACTGCAAAAGGATTCCTAAGGTAATATATATCATCATCGGTGCCTCCTCGAGGACTTAATACAACTGAAACTCTCAAAATGTATTATCTAAGTACATGACATGAGACTCATCACTCTCGAATGGTATCACAAAAGGTACTCAATCAAAAGACACTGGCTACTGTGTTCTTGTACTGTCAAAAGGGGTAATATCTAAATAACGTCACAGGATAGTCCTCATAAAGTCGCTGTTTCCGTGTAACAAAAGAACGAAAACAAAAACAGCATCAGGACGGCCTAAAGACAAGGTCCGTTGCTGATGAGTACATCATAAAATGACATGAAAGCAACTAAACGATCAACGCCCGTCGAGCACTAGACTACCGATCATGCAGTATCTGTCCAGGATGCATCCATCTCCGGGTCCTCCTCCTTACCATCTCCGACCTGCCCGGTGCCCTCGGCCTCTGCCCCTCTCGGCTCCCTTACAGCGTCAAGCTGTCTCCGCAAGTCCGCATAGAACTCTACGGTGGGTGGCGAGAACACTCTCTCACGGAAAGGGCTCCCGTCAGGGGATATGCAGATCGGATCTACTCTCGTGGTGCCTGGCGGTGGAGAGCTCAGAGTGCAATCCTCTACCGAATCGGACACAGCTGGGGCCTTGCCCTTGCTGTCCATATTCGAGAACTCCCGGAGAATCCTCCATAATCATCGCCCCGTGGACGTAATCGAACCAGAATCGATCACCAGTGGTCGATAGACCGGAGCTGGTCGTCTCACACTAGTGACAGGGCGAGAAGGTCCTGCCTCGGTATCGTGTCGTCCACGTGTCCTACCGGCTGGTACTGAACGTAAGATGGGTGATGGTGGTCGGATCTCGCTAGCTGGTCGTGTAGGGTCTAGCTCAAAGTCAGGTGTCCCCTGAGGCTCGAGAACTAACATGGGGTGTAAGAAACTGTAGGTCGGGACTAGAAAAATAACTCCCGCCGGGAAGAAAGTAGGGATCAATGGGGTCCACAAAGTCAATACATCACCTATCGGCATCAAGTCTCCCGGTCTAATGTAGGGTCCTCTCGGCGCATTGCCGTAAGCAGTATAAAAGAAGTGAAGAGTGGCGATAAATCCTACGAAGTCTCCCTCTCTCTCATAACTTCTCCCGATGGGGTGGATAAAATCCCCCATGATCATACGAGCCCACCCCTACCAGTCTAGGGGCAGTAACTGAGTCAGACGCATGATGCCATCCATCCCGGTGGCTCCGTGGGGCTGAGCTGCCGCTCATAGTCTACGGAAATAGGACAAAAACTCCCCTAAATCGTCTCCTAAGCAAGGAGCGTAAGTTTAGTATTCCCGTAATATAGTGGCTGGACTGGCTCGTGAGGTCAGACATTTCCAGGTTGTACGAATCATTCGTGCCATCTATATATATAAAAAAAATATTTCGTCAATTTTTACGATTTCTATACTTATCTCATAACTAATTCGCTTTATTTATTCTTATATACCCTCACTTGAGTTCATTATTCATTCATAAGGTGAACACTTTTAATTTTTTTTCATTTGGTATTTATTCTATCGGAATTTGTTACTTAAGATTACTTGAATCTTCTTATTGGATTTAATTCCATTTCTTGCTTTTTAACATAAAGTCTTATGCATAATTTCTTACGACGACAGGGATTAAGACTGGATTCTTTACTTACATCTCTCATTCTTTCCATTCTAGATTTTCTTCTCGTTTCCTTCCTTCCTTTGTGTTGTTTTGGAATTGAAGGTGAGAGTTAATTCGAATCGATTCATCTTATTTCTTTAAGGGATTTGTTATATTCGTAGGTTTCCATTTCTGGGGTCAGATCTTAGTTCTTAAGATCTTAAGATAAGGATATGTTCATATCCTTTGCATATGAAATCATAACTTGTAAAACTTTTACCTTTTTCTCGTTGAGCATGATGTGTCGGAGTGCTAGGCTTGTCGACTCACTCAACTAGTCTAGCGAATGATGCTAGACTAAACTCGAAAGAAGACTCTTGGGTTTAAAGCAAATTCTCTGATACCACTCTGTCACGCTCCGTTCCCCCGCTCTTCCCGGCAGAGTCCCGGAGCGCGACTAATAGAATAAATGAATGAAGGATGAATTGGAATACTGAATATACTGAAGGCTTTGACTGAACTGAGGTAATTCAATAACTGAGTTTTCTTCATACAAGGATTCAATTTACATAGTTGGCTACTTCACCAAACAAAACTGATAGAAACTCACGCAGCAGAATAAGGATCGACTGAAGTCTACGTGTATGAAGACACGTAGACACCCAAGATTTATTTAAGACCGACAAGCCCACCATAGCATCTCCCATCATCATGTCTCAACCTGCACATTTATAAATACATGCAGGGCTGAGTACAAAAGTACTCAATAAGCACATTGCCCAAAATCGCATTCATACATATATAATTGTCAATGCCGTAAGAGTGAAACATAGGGATTTTGTCTTTAAAAGCACCTACCTACACTAAATTCATTTGCGAAAGATCCTATGTTCGACAGCGCTGTCTAATTTTCTTTAGTATACTGGCCATATCTGTAATTTGATGATTTATGGTATCGAGAAGGTGGCCACCTTCTACGGACACCGAATCGGCCAACCCGCTAAGATGACTCACGGTCCACTGTAACCGGTCAACAACTTCGATGACTCCCGGTTGTTTGTGCACATTTAGTTCGAGTAGGTTACACCACCCACTGGAACCCGAATTCGATTTAAATTCTTCGGATCCTTAAACCAGGAATCCAGTCAATTTGAAATCCTTTCGGAAACAACGTAAATAGTATACGAGCACACATAATTTTCTTTGTAATAGAAAGCCTACTTGGATAACTTCGATTTGCACTTGATTTGATCTCGAAATGCGAGGTAGATCTCTCGTAAAAACCTTTAGAAAAGCTCGTATAAATTAAAATGCCCTTAGTGCATTTGAAATATTTAATTGTAAGAATATATTATTCTTAGTTCTTGTTTTTGATTCTTCAGATCAATATTATTTAATGTATTGAATCCTTGATTCAATTATTTCGGCAATTGCATTTAAGTGTAATAAGTGTATTAACACTTAATGAAATAATTAATTCTCAATAATTAATTATTCAATTAATATTATAAGTTATAATTATTTAACTCTTTACATAACCTTATAATATAAATTCTTTAAATCGATCCTTAATAATTTAGAGACATTAATTCTCTTATTTTAGAACCCAATTATTAAATAAATTGGTTTTTCTTAATTTCCTACTTAGGCTTTAATTGTCAAAATTAATAGCTTTAACTATTAATACTTAATTTATATTATTAATTGATTTAGCTCACGCTTAATTAAAAGACAAGCTTTAATTAATTCTTATCTTATTTCAATGTTATACTAGTCCATTTAATTAATTAAGTGAGGTTATTAATTAATTTAATTAATTAAGTATTAATTATCTAAATTTTAATACACTGGGCCCATAAGACTAATTTGTGTGGCCCAATCCTAATTAACTTTTCGGCCCAGTCAATATATGCTCGGCCCATTTCCAAATTAAATCCCAGCCCAATCATTTTAGTCAACCCGGCCTGTAACCCCAGCCCAAACCCGGCCCAGTTCTAGAACCTAAACTAACCCAAATCCTAATTTTGTTCCCATTCTTCGCAGACACACATCTCCTACACACTCTTTCTCCCTCTCTCGTTCTCTTTGCTCCCCTCTCTACTCTCTCTGTTTATCTCTTCCTATCTCTCCCTTATTGTCTCTTCGCCATTCTCGCTCCCCGACTCAACTATCTCTCGTTCTCTCTGTCTTTCCTTCTCTCTCGGTCCTCACTGACTCTACCTTTAACTGCTTCGGAGGGAAGCTCACCAGAGTTCCCTGGCTGGCGACCTCAAGGTAAGCTTCTGATTTCTCTCACTCTCTGTCTCTCTCGCTACTCCCTCTCACAGTCTCTCTTCTTCAGATTACCCTCCTAGCTTTCTCTCTTGCTTACTTCTCTCCCAATTTCTGATTTTACAGCAGGTAATTGTCGTTTGCTTCCTATTTAATTTCTGTTTTAAATTTTTAGAACCCTAACCCTCACTGCATGTTAGAGACAGGATTAAATTTGGAGGCATTTCCAGTAGTGTTCTGTATTCTCTAAAATGGTTTCTTTTCTGAATTAGGGCCTTTGGTTTGATTGATTAGGGTTGAGATGATTCAGAGGTGGAGTTCTGTTTGGTGATTTGGAGTTCGGTGGTGAGAATTCTCGGTTTCTGCTAGATAAACTTCTGTTTATGATAAGCTCTTTTAATATTTCCTTGTTCAATGTCTGACTTTTTAATTGTATCTCAATGTTTGGCAGCTTGGATAGAGGGTTGAGTTCTCAAAACCACCGAGTGGAATTACTTGCCTAAGCTAAGTTTTATTTCTTACCTATTTTGGATATTTAGTTTGAAGTAATTGTTCTTGGTCTGCAGTATGTTTACCTATTTTGGATATTTAGTTGAGTAAATAATAGCAAATAGTACAATCTACAAAACAAATATCTATCTACTTTCCAAAACTAGAAAAAAAAGGGTGTTCTGACAAATAATTCTCAATGTCTCATCTACCAACTCCATACGCCAATCTTCTCCCATCAATAGTCAAAATTTTCAGACACCCATACTTTCACCATGCTTTAAGCAACCTACCAACTCCACTTTTATTTTCCACCACACAATTGGTTTTCTGTCATCAGCAACATCCGTTTCCATCCCTATAGATATACCCATTACATTCTAAAAATAAGAGTAACCAAATAAAAGAAGACCATTGAAAGGAGAAAGGGATAGCAACAATTAACTCATCTCTATCTTCAAATTCTCACTCATAAACAAGTAAGTTTCGAAACATGCTTTCAATCCCTTATTTTCAGTTTTCAAGCATGTAATTAGTTATGCTGTTCTTAGACTTAAAACAACTCAAAGCATGATTTATTAGATATAATCAAGACTTCATAGTAGAAGATAAGTTGCACTGCAAATTCTCTAGCATTCTCTTATTCTTTTATATTATGTTTTAAGTTTAAAACTTAACGTAAGATGCTTAGGTCTTGAAAGCAACCTAGAATGCTTTATCTATGCAGAGTTAGAATGCTTCGTAGGCAGAGTACTATATTAAAACTGAAAATTCATAATTTGAATCACAAGCTAAAAATTCTAAAATGAAACTTAACTGAGGAGGGAAAATAGAAATAGGAATGAGAAGAAGTATTACCTGTGCCTATCACTTCACACTAAAAAACTGGAGATGAACGGAGGATGGCGACGGCAACTGCGAGCGACTGCCGGAATAGCGGTCGGAGCGTCAATTTCCAGAGGCGGCGGCGGACGTCGCTGGGGCAGCGAACGAAGGAAATTGGAGATCGAAAATTTGGGGGTTTCTCCTTAAAACTTCTCCTTTGATCGATTTGAGAGATAAAGATTTCCAACTCGTTGAGAAATTGGCCGACATTCAAAGTTTAAGAGAAAGGATGAAATTTTGGGTGGTGCTGCTACACCCACTGGCGGCGCTTGATACCATGCTCGCCGGAGCAGTTTCCATCGAGAGAGAGAGTGATAAAAACCGAAGACGAGGAAGAAAATCGATAGAAAGAAGAGATGACGTCGGAGATGGAACGGTGCCGAATTGAATCGTCGAAGAAGATGAAGAATGGAGGCATGCTTCTCTTTCTAGTGTCAATAGGATAGAAATAAAATAAAAGAGAAAGAAATGAGAAGAGAAGAAATGGGTCGGGAGTTAGAGGTGGGGTAGAGTGGAAGAATAAAGAAATAAAAATAAAAGAAAAGGGAATGAAAGGAATGGAAAAATATAAAATCTGAATAATAAAATGAATTGGGTTGGGTCAAAATTTTGGATAACTTGTGTTTAGAATATTAAGTTATTATTTAAAGAAGTGGGCCGAATCCAATTTATAAAAGACCAAACAAGAACTTTAATTAGCTATTGAATCTTGTATTTAAATATTATAAGTTAGTTTATAAATATATAATTAAATTAAGAGGTGGGTCTAAATTAATTGCTATGGTGGATCATTAAATAAAATTTCTAGATTCATAATTTATTATTGGAATGATTGAATTAATTGTAAGTAATTAAATTATTTAACTTGATTAATTAATTGATTAATAATTATCGTTCTTTATTAATTTAGTGATCTAAATTAATTCAAATTGAGACATGAACCTTTTCTAAGGGTCTCAAATTACGCGAACTTATATAAAATTCCGATTCTTATGTAGGATTTAGTTGTCTTAATTATATTAATTGCAAACAAGAAATTAATTAGTTATAAAACTAGTAACCGTCTGGTTTCCTTGAACGAAGTTGTTTTCGGAGAAAACAATAAGTTTAGATGTTATTTAGTAGAACATATATGAAATCCTAGAACCTATGCACCTTTATGTCTTCACGCAATAGAAATATTCTAAGAACTCGAACGTTTCTAAATGCGATTTGTTATCTAAAGGGTCATCAAGGAAGTGATAACCAAGAACGAGAAGGAGAACCAGGTTTACAATCTAATACTGGTTTCCAGGTGGGTTTACTACAAACTATACTTTTGCTGTAATGAAGTATGTTTTAAGAAAATGTGAAATGATTGTCATGCATAAAATTATTTGTGTTTTATGTGTGATGCCTATCTGTGTTGGCTTGCCAACGTATGTAATCGATCGGATCTTGAGCCATGTGAGCGTACTGGCCAAGGTTAGTGTACACAGAAGCCGTGGACTGTGAGCCCATTGGGCCGGTTCCGGTGAAGGGATGCGTTTGCGGAAGAAGGCCTTCTTCCCCAGCGTAGTTACAGATATGGATAATACAGAAATGAAAGAAAACGGATCCGTACCAAGTTTATGAAAGGAAAATGAATGTTTAGTATTCACAAGTTATTTCAAGTTTCTTGTGTTATACTGTTGAATGCATGACGATAAAATGATTTGTTTTCGGCATAACCCACAGAGTACATCAAGTACTCAGCCCTGCTTGTATTTCCAAACACTTGCAGGTTGAACAGGTATGGCGTTGGCAAATGTGCTGAGAAGTTGGTTGCTTGTCTGTCAAGTTAACATTTTGGAAATAGGTTTATATCTTCATATATAAATCTATTTATTTGAAGTCTTCCGCTGAACTCCGTATTATTATCTTTTGTTATAGTTGACTGGTTTCGTGAACCAGCAATATCGAACCTTATGATATTAAGTTGTTGACTTTGGTTAGCGTAATTCTTTTTAGGCCTCGTCTTTCGAACCTTGTACTGAAATTAAACTTGTGGCCTAAACTGGTTTGTTAAAGTAATGCTATCTTCTTCATGTATATGTTGTTCAAGTGTTACTTAAATATTAAAATTACGGTTCCGCCTTTATGCCCCCTTTCTTTCCCGCTTCTTTTATTCAACCCCGAGTCACTCCCCGATTGATCCGTCCTTTGGAAATTGGGGCTGTGACAAAGATTGAATCTTAATTTTCTAAAAACTGTATAACTGTTACTTTAGAGCATAAATATATATATTTGCTGGAAACTGAAACATGCTTATGTCTTATGTTTTGAGACCATGATTTTAACTGGGAGGCCAACTACAAATTGGTGTTGCTATGATATTTCCTTAGATTTCAGAATATATGTATATATGTTACAGTGTTCTGTTTTCCTAAATTTAATTAGGAGGGCAGATTATAGTTTGTATATAATTGTAAGTTAAACTAAGAGATATAAATGGAAGATAGAGTTAGAGCTAATTTCATTACCTTAACTTGAACTACTTCTTCTTCTTGTGTGTAAATGAGATTGATTGCACTGTGATAATATTTATGTGTTCTTGGGGGTGTTAAACGTTTAAGGGCAGCCCCCTTATGCTCCTTTTATAGTTGGATGTAGTGTGGTAAGGTTAACTTA
>JAPKLX010001005.1:18331-30184 GCA_026898415.1 Leonotis leonurus | reverse complement strand
TGTATTCCCCCCCCATACACCAAACCTTGCTCTTTCGGGACCAACAAAGTTTATTCTCAAGGATAAATTGAATCAAAGTTTTCGCAGGAATTCAGGGCAGGTTCGACACCTTAACTTCAAAGGCTCATAACTTACTCATCCGAACTCCAAATTGAGATCCGAAAGAACCGTTAGAAAGATATTGAAAAGATCTTTGAAATGGTACCCATTTTACCTGAATTAGGACAGATGAAACGCACAGAAAAGGGTTTTCAACCTGCTGCCCTGTTTCTATCGAAAACAAAACTCAACAATTTATGGTCTCGGGTTTCAATTTACCAAAGGCAAAGCTCAAGTAATTAAGAAGAAGGGTTAAACATGATGATTCACCAAGGAAATTACCAACATGGATTTCATAAGCTGAGCAAACATAATGGTACCAAACATTCAGATTAACAACCAAAAGAAAACTAAGGTTCACAACGGAAAGAGTGGTTGAGTTATATGTATGACGACATATAACTCTGGGCTCACAAGTATGTTTCAACAAAATTCAACAAAATAACCATAACCCACTCAATATTTTACATGTCGAAATAACTATAGTGTTCAGCTCCATCGCCATCTCCCAACTCAACCTGCATGTTTAGAAACACATGCAGGGCGTGAGTACATAAAGCACTCAGTGGACACATGCCAAAATATTTAAAACTTGCTCTTAGAGCTATATTATTGACTTTCCAACTTTAGCATATACAGGGTTTTCAAGAAAAATAACCTGCATACGCTTCTTAAAACATATATCTTTTCTTTCTGAAAACAATAAAAACTGATTATTCATGTTCTATGTCTGCAGACAAATATCTTAAATCTGTGATACCATATCTACTTTCTTGTGTTGAGAGGTAGGCCTCCCCCTCAAACACTGTGACCGGCCAGTCCGCTCACCGGCTCACGATCTAATGTGTACACAAACCCTTACCGGCAGCTCGTCCGGCATAGGGCCGATATCGTAATTCTGGCGTAGATAGGTACATGCAACATGCTCAAAAATAGGCAAGTCAACTTCTTTAAACATAAAAACATATCTTCATAAATAATTCTTTAGCACGTGCATTCTTTAGTTAGAAAGCCCACCTGAAGGGTTTAATCTATTTAACCCGAGGCTTCGTCTCTTTCTTTCTTTTCTTCTTTCTCTTTCTCAGCTGAACCTTTCATAAATAAAACATTTAAGAATAAGAAATCTTACTCTTTTCTATGAAATCATCAATTCATAATCTCATTCTTCTTCTTGTAATTTACTTGATTATCAATTAGTATAACTATAATTTCTTCGGCTTTTGCATCCTTCTATCTTAACATTACATTCATCACTTATCTTATTTATATTATTACATCACTTCTTTACATACTAAACTAACAATTTCTAACTCTTACATACTTGGCTAATAAAATCCCATAAATTCACATTAGCCAATATATTCATTCTTTATCTCAAATATCATATTAAATCAAACAAATAAAATCTCTATATATAGCTTTTAATCATGCCCTTCTTCTTGAAAATTATAGATCTTAATGTAAGAATGGTTCTATCTTTAATCTCTTGATTTATTCATGCTTAATATTGCTTGATAAACTCCAATGCATCATCATTTAAACTAAATAGCATCCACATATATATAAACTTTGAAACTCCATTAACTACTAAATTTTTGAAAGTTCATTTCTAGTGCTTGGAAAATTCTCAATAAATTATTCTATACATTATTCATACCAATAAACTCAAATATGATTTCAATTTAAACAAATAAAATCAAAATCTCATAGGACTCATAAGATGAAATTTTTGGTCCTTTTCATTAAGGGTAGAAAGTTTGGTTTTTGCTCTAATTTCTTGTTCTAATCATGTCTATTGATATCTAATGCTCAATTCAAGGAAATTCATACAAATTCTAATGATTTAAATTAGGGTTTATGTAGGCAATTTAGGGGAAATTAAATTAACCATCATTTCTTAAGATTCTTTGCATAATCTTACTTAAAGCATGCCTTTCTATCTATTTGCTACAACATAATTAAAATCAAAGCCATATACTAACATGCTATAGGGCATGGAATTCTCATGCTTTAAAAGAGGGAATTCTTCATCATTTTTCAAGCTAAAACATGAAGAAATTGGATATTTACCTTGATTGGATGATTTTCTCACAATTTGGTATTGATTTTTTGGCTTAAATTCTTGAGATTTGAAGAAAAATTTGTTTAGTGTGTGTAGTGTGTGTGAATAGTGACGAAAATTAGGGTGGAGATGTTGGAAGATGATGATGATCATGAATAGTAAGTAAAAATCTTACTTATAAGCTAAGTAAATAATTTCCTAATTTAATAATTAATTTATTTAATTTTTCTACACTTCTCTAGGGGCTTCTAGAAGCTTCTAGAGTCTTCTTTTCCAGGTTTTGAGACATTGATACTGGATGATTCGTCTCGACACCTAGAATCCACTGGTTCAGACCGTTCATGATTTGGAGTTCGTTTGAATAACTTATTCAAACTTTAAAATACCGGGTTTTTCTAATAAAATCTTCATAATAATCTCTTCTATATATATTATAAAATTGGGCATAATTTGTAGATATTACTACAGCTGTCGAATTCTCAAACTGAATTCTAAACGAGAACTTATTTAATTATTGCCGAAATTGCAATAATAAATTTTTATTCCCTATATTATCTGTTTACTAACTTAATGAAATTTCTAATTCCATTTTTTTATATTATCTAATAGATAAAAATTTTCTCTTCTGAGGGGTATGCTTCGTCTGAATTTATTCTGCCTCAACCCCTTTCTTTTATTCTTAATATGGAATTAATAAATTCCATTTTCTTTCTTAACTAAATAATTAAAATTCTTTCTTCTAAATTATATAATAAAGCTTTCAAGCTCTTCTTAATCTCATAAATATTATCTCTTAAGGATGCAAAGCCTTATTAAGACTCTAATAAGCAATTAAGTACTAATTAGAATTTGAGGGTATTACACATTTTGATCACCTTCTGGAACCCATGCATCAATGGGTGTCTGTTTCTTTAAGGACAGCTTCCATGAGAAGGGTTTCTTCTTTCTTTTCTTCGATTGGGTAGTTGATTGAGAGGACTGCTGTTGTGAGCGTTCTGTAGATTATGGCGAGGAGAAGGGTGTTTGGAAGGATTTCTCCTCGGCTTCCTGAGCAGCAATTTTCTTCTCCCTTTCTGCTTGTTCCTTGTAGAACTGAGCTCTGAACATGGGATCACAGGCTTGCTCCATGCTCACCCCAAACAACAGCTATTCAGCTATCTGATCACCCTCATCAATTGGTTTCTTGCCTCTGTCACTGGGGGTCCGTTGCATATCAGAAGCCTGTTCTGTTTGAGCTTGTTCTGTTCCAAGGAGGGTAGGGTATGGTCTTGGGGGTGTGGTAGGCCTTTCTCTTACTGATTTTCCCATTTCAGTCACAGGAGTTTCTGCTTCTTGCCCTACCTCTTCTGTTTGCAAAGTCTTTCCTTTACGCACGCTCTTGCTGCCTTTGCCTCCCGACATTTCCCCCTTTTTGACATCATCAAAGAGGGTCTTGATGAGTGTGCGAAGTCAGGTAATCTCCTCTGTCATCTTCTCCATTTTCTCTTCAGCATCCGCTTTGAACCCAAGCAATAAATTGACTGTCTGGTCGGAGGAATCTAGTTTCTGCTCGAGTCTGCTATTCATTGTGGACAGTGTTTTGTCATATGTTTCTTGGAGCTCTTCGACAGTAGATATGCGGGTGGCTTGGTGCTCAAATTCTTCTGGATTCGGATATAGCAGGTCATTTAAAACATCCGTCTGATGTTGCTTCATTAGTTCCACAAATTTCTCTTTTTCAAAAATGGCCAATTGAGAGTGAATGGATAGAGCAACGTCTTCCTTTAGTTCTGTAGAGAGTTGTGCAATCTTCTGTCCAACTGCAGTATCGATGGTTTCTTGCTGTTTGGCCAGAAGATCAGCTACCAAGGTGGTTGCCTTTTGTGCTTGCTTTTCTACTCTTTCCAGTTGAAGAGTGAGTTTTGTTTGTTCGGCTTCGTTGGCTTGTCTATCATCATCAATCTTTTTGTCAAGCTCCTTCTGGATTGTTCTGAGCTTTCTTCTGATGTCACGATCCATATCGTTGACGTAGTCTTTTTGGTGCTGGTTGAAGTCAGAGAGTATCTGGGTTGCCTTCTCTTGTACAGTATTGAAGGTATCTGTCAGACAATCTTCGACTCTAAGTGTAATAAGGTTGTCGAGTTAAAAATTGTTGAATGGTCTGGTTTCTCTCTCCAACAGCTCCTCCATCTTGTAGAAATTGATGTTCTTTTTAAGCTTCTGTGCAACTCCAGGTGTGTACAGCTTATCGCTTGGCTCACCATCAATGGTCTGTCCCACCGGAACATCATCCACTGGGTCAAGGTTGATGATTGGAACTTTCTTTGTAGGCTTTTTGGGTTGTTCTGCTCCTTGTTCTGGTGGTTGTTGTTGTTGTTTTGTTTGAGCAGGTTCAGTCATCGAGACATCTTGTTCGGCTGTTTCTTTTGGTACGCTCAAAAAGAAATCCATTTTACTCGTGTAAAATGATTTCAGATCAATCTTCAAAAGTCCTGCCTCATGCTTCATGAGCGCAAGAATGAGTTGAGGGTATTCTTGTCGGACTTCTTTGACTGTGGTGGCTTGAAGTAGGCTGAGCAGAGTTGCTTCTTCCTTATTTAATTCTTCAATGGTTCTAGTCTGGAGCAGCGCATCGAATATATAGTACTCGCTGTCCTTGACCAGCAAGTAGAATTTCACGCGCTTGGTTGCTCCCAGACTTTCTGGAAAAAGGTGAATACCAGGGAACTCTTGCAGCACAGAGTGTTCTGCTTCATTCTCCAGTAAGTTGATAACGCCTTCTGCTTGGCGTTTCTTCTCTTCCTCCTCATATACAGATTCTGCCTCTTCGTCATCCTCACTTATTCTTTCCATTCTGTTCGGTGAGGGTGTGGGTGTTCTGGCTGGAGAAAAGTCTTTCTCCTGGTTGGGGTTGTAACTCGATTCTGGTTCCACAAATGTTGTTTCAGTTTGTGGAGCCTCTGTTGGTACTGTTTCAGCCTGTGTCGCCTTCTCTCCTTGTTCTGTTGTGATGTGTTCTGGTTGTTCAAAGTGTTCTGCTGCTGCTTCGGGTGGTGGTGAGGACTCAACTTTCTGCAATCTACGCCTCTTTTGTTTAGGCTGAGAGGCGGAAGTTTCTGTTTCAACAGAACTTCCTCTTTTGACAGTTGGTCTCCGTGCTGCCTTCTCTTTCACCACCTTTTCTTTGTTTCTCTTGTTTTTCGGTTTGTCAGCACCTTTGGTAGGTGGAATCCATGTAGGATTAGAGCTTCCCATCTCAAGTAGTACGGCATGATGTACATCATCTGTAGTCTTGTTGAAGAGTGCTGGATTCAATCCCATGGACATCTCTAGTTGATGTTGATCCTTGGGTATGGTGAGACTTGTGTTGAACTCTACAGCATTCTCCCAAACCTGCTGCCTGAAGAATCGTTCTACCATTAGACTGATTTTGGTGGAGTGGCGCAAATTCCTCCTTACTTCTACTGAAGTCCCTTTGCCTCTGCTATCCTTGGTGTAGTTTACCAACTTGGCTTCCTTAGCCATCAAATCAAAAAGAATGCGGCTCCAGTTGACTCTAAGATTGAGTACAACTGCTGTGAGAATCCTGAATTTCTCCGGCATCACCTGGTCATAAGAACCACTGTGGTTAAGAAAAATTTTCTGAACCAGTTCAAACAATAGTTTGAACCTAGGTTGGAGAAGAGATCGTTGGAACATCCTCCCAGTGTATGAGATGGGTATCACCATCACCATTTCCACCGCTATTTGGAGTTGTTCAGAGGTGATCTCATCCAACATCAGTCCCTCATGCTTCAACCGGTATGCCTGGTTGATCATTGAAATGACGTTGTAAGTTGTTTTGCTGGTTCTGTCCCCTATGGACATCAATACATTTGCTTCATTTCCATTCTTGTCACTCTGCCATGTCAGGTAGAAGGTAGCTACTTGTTTTGCCAAAAACATGTTGGGATGCGAAGTGACAATGTTGCAGAATCCTAACAAATGTATACAGGGAGCATATATGTATATTCATCAGTTTATATGTTATTGACAAGTATGAATATCCACACACATAAATAGTTAATACACACTATAAAGCATTTTTCCACAAGTAAAGTGAGGCAATAGACAATTACGCGTAGCAAGTTGCAGATATATGAAAGATTAATGAACTTAAAACCTTTTCAGCGTGTAACCATGGCAAAAATTTCTTCGAGTTTGCGAAACCCGTGAGTATCAAAGACTACATAGGGTTCAGGGGATAGAAACTTCTGAACCTCGGCCACATGTTAAAGAAACAAGGAAGTTTGAGGTGCCATGATCAAACACAAGATGTTTTGAGAGAGTTTGTAGAGAAATCGAGTTTTGGAAATTCTTAAGTGCTTAGAGAAAGTAGTGCTCAGTGCGATGTAAGTGAAGGTGAATAGTCTAGTGAAGAATATCGCATATATATAACAAAATGATCAACGACACAGATGAAAGGGATAAAATTGAAGGGTTGGATGAGTTTCTCCCGTTTTGGTTTTCTCGCTTCAGTCTTTTGTTTTGCCGCCTTTCCTTGCGTGTGATATACGCGCTAGATCCTAGGGTTGTAGGCGAGCATGTGCGTATCTTACTATCCACTGCAACTTTCCTTTTTCCCTTTTCTTGCAGAGATTTTCTCGATCACATTTCCCAAAGGTGTGCTAATCATCACAAATATAGAAGATTTAGCAAATCTAGGTTAGAAAAATAGCTTTGCAGACTGTATTCTCGGAGATTGATTATGGAAAGTGACGTCTTTTATCTAGGACGCTTCAATTTCCTCAAAAAGTTCCACCTTGACTTAGTAATTAAAAAATAATTTCCACATGGCACTTTCTTCAATCTGAGTAAGTTATAACACGTGAAATCGTTATTTCCATCTTGGTATTCTGTCATTCTGGTAGACATTCTGTTGGTAACAATCTGGTGACTTTCTGTTGTTAACATTCTGGTGACTTTCTGTTGTTAACAATCTGGTGACCTTCTGTTGTTCTATCATCCAGACTTAGTAATCCAAGCTTTCCACATAGCATCTTAAATCTTTCTTCTGGTAGAGCTTTAGTCAAAATGTCAGCACGTTGGATATCTGTGTGAATCTTCTCGATCTGAATATGATTTCTCTCCACATGATCTCTAATAAAATGATGTCTCACATCAACATGTTTGCACCTTGTATGAAGTACTGGATTCTGTGTTATAGCTATTGCACTTGAACTGTCACAGAATATAGGTATCTCCTTTACTTCGATCTCGTAATCCCTTACTTGCTGTTTCAACCATAGGATTTGTGCACAACAGCTTCCAGCAGCCATGTATTCTGCTTCTGTTGTTGATGTGGCAACGGATGTCTGTTTCTTTGAGAACCAAGATATCAACTTGTTTCCAAGAAACTGGCATGTACCAGAAGTAGACTTTCTGTCCAGTTTGCATCCTGCATAGTCTGAGTCAGAATAGCCTGTTAATTCAAAATTATCGTCATGCGGATACCAGAGACCAAAGTGAGCTGTTCCTTTAAGATATCTAAGTATCTTTTTGGCAGCTTCCATATGTGATTCTTTAGGATTGGCTTGATATCTGGCACATACTCCAACTGCAAATGTGATATCTGGTCGACTTGCAGTCAGGTACAATAGTGAGCTAATAATTCCTCTGTATTGTGTTATGTTTGCTGGTTTTCCTTCTGGATCTAGATCTATCTTCCCGTTGGTTTGCATTGGGATTTTAACTGATTTGCTGTCTTTCATCCCAAATTTAGTGAGCAGATCGTTGATGTATTTTGCTTGATTTACAAAGATACCATCTGGTAACTGCTTTACCTGCAAACCTAAAAAGAAATTCATCTCGCCCATCATGGACATTTGATATTTATTCTTTATTAGTTCAGCAAATTTATCACATAAATAGGGAGATTGTGATCCAAAGATTATGTCATCGACATATATCTGGACCAAAAGAATATGTTCTTTGATTTTGATGACAAACAGTGTCTTGTCAACAGAACCTCTTCTGAAACCTGATTCCAGCAGGAATGTTGACAACGTTTCATACCACGCTTTGGGTGCCTATTTCAATCCATAGACAGCTTTAGCTAATCTGTATACTTTCTGGTCTGGATTTCCTTCTTCAAAACCAGGTGGTTGCTCAACATATACTTCTTCTTCAAGTATACCATTTAGGAATGCACTTTTAACATCCATCTGGTACACTTTGAATCTCTTGTATGCTGCATATGCGAGGAATAGTCTGATTGCTTCCAATCTTGCAACCGGTGCAAAAGTCTCATCAAAGTCGATACCTTCCTGTTGACTGTATCCCTTTGCAAAAAGTCTGGCTTTGTTTCTGACTACCTCACCGTTCTCATCTCGTTTCTTCTTGAATACCCATTTTACACCTATCACTCCTTGATGTTTTGGTCTGTCTACCATATACCAGACTTGGTTTTTCTTAAACTCGTTGAGTTCTTCTTGCATAGCAATGACCCAGTCTGCATCTTTGAGTGCTTCATAAGTATCAGAAGGTTCAACACGTGATAGATAGCAACTAAGAAGTGCACTTTCTCCATGCATTCTTCTAGTTCTCACTCGATCTGCTGGGTTCCCAACAATCTGTTCAGGAGGATGATTGTCTTGTATCCATCTCCTTCTGCTGGACATCTCTTCTTCTGATATCTCAGGTTCTGGTTCATTTGTTGGGTCCTCGAATTCTGGATGAGATGTTTGAAAAGGATTTTCAACTTCTGGTTCTTCGATTTCTTGATTATTATTCCAACCATTTGTGTCTCTTGATTCTTCAGGTTGATCTTGATCTCGCTCAATATTGTCTCCTTCTTCTGGTTGATTATCTTTAGGTTGATCTTTTTCATTGTCTTCTGTTGTATTCCAGATTAGAATATCTTCTAGCAGAATTCCTTCTGTTTTCTTATCTTTGTTCTGGCCTTGTGTATGATCATCACCTAACTCTCTGTCATTGATAAAAGATTCATCAAAAATAATATGAGGTGTTACCTCCACAATATGAGTCTTCTTGTTGTAAACCCTATAAGCTTTACTAACATCAGAATATCCTAAGAATATTCCAGGATCAGTTTTACTATCAAAGGTTTTCAACTGAGATTTCCCATTATTATGGATGTAACACAAACAACCAAAAGTACGGAAGTAATGTATCCTGGGTTTTCTGTTGTTCCAGATTTCGTATGGTGTCTTCCCATGTCTGATGGTGACCACGGATCTGTTCTGTGTATAGCAGGCCGTATAGATGGCTTCTGCCCAGAATTTCTTTGGTAATCTGGTTGCATTAAGCATGGTGCGAGCTGCTTCTTTTAATGATCTGTTCCTTCTTTCAACTACTCCATTCTGTTGAGGTGTTCTAGCTGCAGATGTCTGATGTGTGATTCCCATCCGGTTGCAGTAGTCCTCAATCTTCTGGTTTAGGAATTCTGTTCCACGATCTATTCTGATGGTTGTAACAGAAACTTCCTTTTTCTTGCTGATTTTGTTGAGAAAGTATGGCAGCTTTTCCAATGTCTCTTTCTTCTTATGTAAGAAGATTACCCATGTGAATCTTGAATAATCATCAATGATGACCAGAGTGTATTTTCTACCATTTATACTTAATGGCTTGACTGGACCAAATAAGTCTAAATGTAGTAACTCTAAGATTCTGGTAGAGGACTGAACAGATTTGCTAGAAAATGATGATTTGGTTTGTTTCCCAGCTTGACATGCTTCGCAGATGTGGTTCTTGTCATATACTTGTTCTGGTAATCCTTCGACTAGTTTCTCTCGTGCAATCTTATTGATTGACTTGAAGTTGAGATGACTTAGTCGTTTATGCCATAGCCAACTAGTTTCTGATACTGTCTTAGTGACCAGACATGTCTCAATCTGGTTGTTCCATTGCACAATATATAATCTATCCTGCAATTTTCTGGTAAGAAGAATCTCATCTCCTTCCTTGCTTTTCACAAAACAATTGTTAGCATCAAAAATAATCTGATTTCCATTGGCACAGAATTGGCTTACTGAGAATAAGTTATGACTAAGACCCTCGACATACGAATGGTTATATTACCATAACCTCTGGTGTAGCCTTTTGAATTACATCCAAAGGTTACTTGTGGTCCTTCTCCTTCCACATAATTTGATAGAGCGTTCTTATCACATGTCATGTGTTTTGAACATCCACTATCAATTATCCAGACTGTTCCCTCTGCTACTTTGCTTCTTCTTGCAGTTCTTCAATCCTGCAATTAATAAACTTTAGCTACCCTTTCAACAAGTGGGTGCTTGGTTAGTAGCAAGTATTCCCTTGGGAACCCAGATAAATCTAGTATCAGGAACACATATATAGCACGTAATCTTTCTTCCAGTATCATCTATTCTGGTTATGGCTTTGTAGATATAAGGATGATTTCTCTCAGTGTTGTCCCAATCTATCTTCTTCTTGTTGTTTGAGGATATCTTAAGAGGTGTCTTCTGCCTCTTGTTTTTATCTGTTTTCTTATATTGAGCAGATTGACCTTCTTTCTGATGGTATCTGTTGTTTCCTGTCTCCTTCATCATCAACTTCTGTGGTTGATCTCTCTTGTTCTTAAGATCTTTAATTTGATCTGGTATATTCTTCCTTTCAGGGACAAACTGAGTCTTGCAGCTCAAGTCATCTAACAGATAATTCATCAGAAGATGATGAAGCATTTTATGCAGGAGATTCTTCTCTCTCTGTGTGTATTTGTTCTTATTGAAAGCAGAAACTTCAAGTAATACTTCAATGAACCTGTTCTTCATCTGCTCGATGGTTTCTCCAGGTTTCATCTTGAATTCATCAAACTTGTTACATGCTAGGGACAGCTTGTTCTCAATCATTGCTTCAGAACCTAGACTGAGATCTCTCAGGGCTTCCCACATTTCTTTGGCTGTGTCAAGATCTTGGATCTTAGCCAGATGGACTCCTTTTACAGTACTGGAAATAACTCCTTTGGCAAAATCATCAAGATTTGCTTCTCTTCTTTCTTCAGAAGTGTACTTTCTGGGATCTTTTAGTACAGCCTCTTTGACCACTCCTGTTTCAGTGATACGAGTTGTTTCTTCTGTAATGGCTAATGGCCCTTCTTCAATTACCTTCCACATCAAGTAGTGATGAGCTTTGAGGCACATTTTGATTCTGAAACTCCACTCTCTGTAACCTTGGATGGAAAATTCTTCACATGCCCTGATAACAGATGACTCCATAATGACAGATAGGATGCAGATGATGAAAAAGATTTTCTAGATCTATTCAAGTTGACCACGTAGGTATTAACCTTGTGAAACAAAACAATGGTCTTATGAACCACCGCTCTGATACCACTTGTTGGTCCCGAAAGAGCAAGGTTTGGTGTATGGGGGGGGAATACACCAAATACAAACTTATCTGTTTACTTGACTAATTTAATAAGAGAGATTTAAGCTTTCTGTATTACAGATTGCTCAAAGTGTCAGACCAGGTCAACTATCTAATCGATCTTGTTCTATCCAAGAAGAATCTCTCAAGTGAGTAACACAAAGTAGAGAGTAAGAGTAATCTTATTCTCCAACAGTGTATTGTGTGCGGAATAATGGTGGACTTAGTCGGTGCTCTTTGTTTAGAAAAAATCTTTTGAAAACTTAACCGAATATTTTGGAGATTGATTAAGAATGCAGTTTGAATGAATATGACAGATAGTGAAT
>JAPKLX010001005.1:0-11673 GCA_026898415.1 Leonotis leonurus | reverse complement strand
AGCAAGTCTCAAGACAGAATGCTAAAACAGCAAGTCTCAAGACAGAACGCTAAAACAGCAAGTCTCAAAACAGAATGCTAAAACAGCAAGTCTCAAGAGAGAATGCTTAACCAGAAAGTCTCAAACAGAAAATGAAGCTAGTCAACCTTAACAGAAAGTTGAAACCAGAAAAGCTTCAGCCAGAAAGATAGAAGATGCTTCAACCAGAAAGTAGTTAATGTATACTCTACCAGAAAGTACTTCAACCAGAGAGTAGGTTAACGTATGCTCTACCAGAAAGTACCTCAACCAGAAAATGTCTAAGTCAATACTCAACCAGAAAGACACTAGACCAGAGAGGACAAAACCAGAAGGTTAGAAGCAAACCTGAAAGAGCAGAACCAAACCTGCCGATGAAGCATTAAAGACTTTTCCATTGAAGATTTGAAAATTGAATCACTGATTGACATGGAGAAGGAAAGCAATCACAGATGATCTGCTTACCAATCATAGAAGATTCAATCAACAACTCTACAAGGAAAGAAGAGATATAATTGATTGACAAATCCACAAATCAAATCACGTCAATCAACAAACGGCTAGAATTTAAAATTCAGAGCCTATATATGTTTGAAGTTTAAAAAGTCTGATATAACACGAAATGCGCTATACTACAGAAATATTCTCAAGCATTCTATCTCCAAATCAGACAAAAAGCTTCAAACCGTTCGTGATCACAATCACACCTCGATTCAAGTCTGTCTTATCGAGAGAAGAAGGAGATCTTTACTAGCTAGTAGTTTTCTAGTGGATTAACGTGAAGATAGCCTGTTTACAGTAGTTTTCTGTAAGTTGTGAAGGGACACGACCCTTATTCGTGCATAAGTTTCAATAAGGTTTGTAATTGAACTTGTGGCTCGTTCTCAGCGAGGTTAAATAAGAAGAGTATCCTAGTAGTGGATATCTAATCCAGTTTGGATTAGACCGTGGACGTAGGGGGTTTCCCGAACCACGTAAAAATAACTGTGCCATTTAAATTCTGCATTTTATATTCAGTTGTTTTTATTCTGCATCTATCATACTCATTCAAATCTGCATTCTTAATCAACCTCTAAATACTCGATTAAGTTTTCAAAAGATTTTCTTAACAAGAGCACCGACTAAGTCCACCATTATTCCGCACACAGTACATTGTTGGAAATTAAGTTCACGCTTACTTTCAGCTTTGTATATCTCACTTGAGAGATCTTATCTGGATAGAACCTAAACGATTAGATAATCACTTTGTTCTATCAACTTGAGCAATCTGTATTTAAGAAAGCTCACATCTCTCTGTTTGAAATAGTCAAGTAAACTGAAAAAGTTTGCATTTGGTGTATTCCCCCCCCCCCATACACCAAACCTTGCTCTTTCGGGACCAACAAGTGGTATCAGAGCAGTGGTTCAAACTGACCATTGTTTTGTTTCACAAGGTTAATACCTGCGTGGTCAACTTGAATAGATCTAGAAAATCTTTTCATCATCTGCATATTATCTGTTATGGAATCATCTATTATCAGGGCATGCGAAGAATTCTCCATCCAAGGTTACAGAGAATGGAGCTTCAGAATCAAGATGTGTCTCAAAGCTCATCACTGCCTGATGTGGAAGGTGATAGAAGAAGGACCTTTGGCTATTACAGAAGAAACCACTCGTATCACTGAGACAGGAGCAGTCAAGGAAACTGTACTGAAAGACCCCAGAAAGTATACTTCTGAAGAAAGAAGAGAAGCAAATCTTGATGATTTTGCTAAAGGAGTTATCTCCAGTACTGTGAAAGGAGTTCATCTGGCCAAGATCCAAGATCTTGATACAGCCAAAGAAATGTGGGAAGCACTAAGAGATCTCAGCCTAGGATCTGAAGCTATGATCGAGAACAAGCTATCCCTAGCATGTAATAAGTTCGATGAATTCAAAATGAAGCCTGGAGAAACTATTGAACAAATGAAGAACAGGTTCACTGAAGTATTACTTGAAGTGTCTGCCTTCAAGAAGGATAAGTATACACAGAGAGAGAAGAATCTCAAGATTCTTAGAGCCTTACCACCAAGTTGGGAAATCTATTCAGCTATGCAACCTCTACGTGCTGATTTCAATGATCTGTCTGTAGAAGCACTATTTGATCATTTGGCTGTCCATGAATGTGATATCAGAAGGATACATGGACCAGATCACTCCTCCAGCAAGAAGAATGAAACTAGCACTAAGAAGGAGAAAGAGACTGCCTTCAAAGCGAAGTGCAAAATAGATGAATCAACATCATCTACTGCATCAGAAGAAGGAGGATATGATAAGTTACTAAAAGAATTCTCACTGATTGCTAAGAGAATGGACAAGATGGAAGTCAGATCAAGAAAGTATCGAAGGTTCTACAAAGACAACAAGAGTAGATACCAGAAGAACAAAGAAGCAGAACGATCTGATGACAAAACAGAAAGTAGAGGTAATGGTAAAATCACTAATCCTACTGACTATACTTGTTATGGTTGTGGAAGAACAGGACACTTCAAGACAGACTGTCCTGATCTATCCAAAAGCCAGAGAGAAGAACTACGAGCTAAAAGGGACAGAAAGCTAAAAGCTCAACGTAAAGCCATGATAGCAGAAGAAAAAGAAGAAGATGATTCCAGCTCAAGCCATCTATCTGATAGTTCAACAGAAGATGATGAAGCATTCTTTGCTAAAGAAGAAGAAGACTGGGATGAATGCTATGCAGGACTAGACAACGGTCTAGATGATGTAGAGGTAAACTCTTGCAACTCTAATTCATCAAATGATATCGACCTGGATCAGGAAATAGAAGACCAAGATGAATATTCATGGAATGAAGTTAATGAAATGTTCAAGAGCTACTCAAGTATCAAGAGACTTTTCAAAGAAGTTGTTGAAGAAAATGACAGATTGAAGAAAACTGAAGAGATATTGAGTAAAGCAAACACTAAATTTGTTGCTAACATCAATGTTCTGGAAGAACAGATCAAGAGCAAAGACAGTGAGATTCATTCCTTGAACTCAAAAGTCAAAGATCTTATAAATAGGAACAACATTGCTGAAGAAAAGATAAAGAAAGGCAGAAATATGATCTACAGAAGTGATGAACGTGCCAAACTGCTCATCAACATACAACAGAAAGGCACTTCTGGATTAGGATATCCAGGTCACACAGAAAAAGCAGCAGGTCCAATGAAATTCGTACCAGAAAGAAGACAGATACCAGATCAAGTAATAAACTTGAAAAATAAGAAAGATCTTCCCCAGAAGATGATGGTTAAACAAGCTGGTAACAGACAATATCATCAAACCAAAGGACATCCTACTAACTACACTGAATCTAAACAACAGCCCAAAAATAAAGTCAACAGGACATCACAGAAGAAAGCAGAAAGCAAAGGATCAGAGAGATACCATCCATCTGTTCTTCACTCAAAGTCCATTGTTGATGAGAATGGGAATATCATCACCAGCTACATTACTGTTCCAAATTTAAAGCTATTCTGGATTCAAAAAGGGATCTTTGCTAATAACCAAGCACCCAGACAATAAAGGGTAGCTAAATCTATTTAATTGCAGGACCAGAAGGCTGCAAGAAGAAGCAAGATTGCAAAAGGATCAATCTGGATAATTGATAGTGGCTGTTCAAAACACATGACATGTGACAAAAACCTACTATCAGACTACATAGAGAAACCAGGACCTCATGTCACTTTTGGATGTAATTCAAAAGGATATACCAGAGGATATGGAAACATAAAAGTTGGCAAGACCACCATCTCAAATGTTTCATATGTTGAAGGTCTCAGCCACAATCTGTTTTCTGTAAGTCAGTTCTGCACCAATGGTAATCAAATTATCTTTGACACTAACAACTGTCTGGTGAAGAACAAGGAAGGAGATGAGATACTCCTTACCGGGATATTGCAGGATAGACTATATATTGTGCAATGGAACAATCAGATAGAAACCTGTCTGGTCACTAAGACAGTATCAGAAACTAGTTGGCTATGGCATAAAAGATTAAGCCATCTCAACTTTAAAACAATCAATAAGATTGCCCGAGAGAAACTAGTTGAAGGACTGCCAGATCAAATATATGACAAGAATCACATCTGTGAAGCATGTCAAGCTGGAAAACAAACCAGAACATCTTTTTCAAGCAAATCTGCCCAGAGCTCAACCAGAATACTAGAGTTACTACATTTAGACTTATTTGGTCCCGTTAAACCATTAAGTATAAATGGTAGGAAATATACCCTAGTCATCATTGATGATTATTCAAGATTTACTTGGGTAATATTCTTGCATAAGAAGAAAGAAACTCTGGAGAAGCTGCCAAACTTTCTCAACAAGATTACCAAGAAAAAGGAAGCTTCTGTTACCACCATAAGAACAGATCGTGGAACAGAATTCCTAAACCAGAAAGTTGAAGAATATTGCAACCAGATGGGAATCTCTCATCAAACATCTGCTGCAAGAACTCCTCAACAGAATGGAGTGGTTGAGAGAAGAAACAGATCATTAAAAGAAGCAGCTCGCACTATGCTCAATGCAACCAGATTGCCAAAGAAATTTTGGGCAGAAGCCATCTATACAGCATGCTACACACAGAACAGATCAGTTGTTACAATCAGACATGGGAAGACACCCTACGAGATATGGAACAACAGAAAACCCAGGATTCATTATTTTCGCTCTTTTGGCTGTCAGTGTTACATTCACAATAATGGGAAATCTCAGTTGAAAACTTTTGATAGCAAAGCTGATCCAGGAATATTCTTAGGATATTCTGATGTCAGCAAAGCTTATAGGGTTTTTAACCAGAGGACTCACATTGTGGAAGTAACACCTCATATTGTTTTTGATGAATCTGTTATTAGTGACAGAGACCTAGATGCTGATCAATCACCAGAACAAGACCAGAACAAAAACCAGAAATTAATCCAGAACAAGAACCAGAAAGCAAAAGGGATTCTGTTAGAAGATATTCTAATCTGGAATACATCAGAAGAGAATGAAGTTGAAGTTCCAACCAGTGCTGAAGCAGTAAACTTGCAGCAAGGGGGAACAGAACAGACAACCTTAACTACACCAGAAGACAATCAGCCAGAAGGAGGAAACAATACTAATGAGCCAGAACCAGATCAACCCGAAGAATCAAGAGATTCAAATGGTTGGAATAATGATCAAGAGGAACCAGAAACTGAAAATCCTTTTCAAACATCTCATCCAGAATTTGAGGACCCAGCAAATGAACCAGAACCTGAGGTATCAGAAGAAGAGATATCTAGCAGAAGGAAATGGATTCAAGAAAACCATCCTTCTGAACAGATTGTTGGGAACCCAACAGATAGAGTGAGAACCAGAAGAATGCATGGAGAAAGTGCACTTCTCAGTTGTTATCTATCACGTGTTGAACCCTCTGACACCTATGAAGCACTTAGAGATGCAGACTGGGTCATAGCTATGCAAGAAGAACTCAATGAGTTCAAGAGAAACCAAGTCTGGTATATGGTAGACAGACCAAAACATCAAGGGGTGATAGGTGTAAAATGGGTATTCAAAAACAAACGAGATGAGAATGGAGAAGTCGTCAGAAACAAGGCTAGACTAGTTGCAAAGGGATACAATCAACAAGAAGGTATCGACTTTGATTAGACCTTTGCACCAGTGGCCAGATTGGAAGCAATTAGGCTATTTTTAGCATATGCTGCATACAAGAGATTCAAAGTATACCAGATGGATGTCAAAAGTGCATTCCTCAATGGCATACTTGAAGAAGAAGTATATGTTGAGCAACCACCTGGTTTTGAAGAAGAAAATCCTGACCAGAGAGTATATAGACTAGCCAAAGCTGTCTATGGGTTGAAACAGGCACCCAGAGCGTGGTATGAAACATTATCAACATTCCTACTGGAATCAGGCTTCAGAAGAGGTTCTGTTGACAAGACACTGTTTGTCATCAAAGTCAAAGAACATATTCTGCTGGTCCAGATATATGTCGATGACATAATCTTTGGATTACAATCTCCCTATCTGTGTGACAAATTTGCAGAACTAATGAAGAACAAATACCAAATGTCCATGATGGGTGAGATGAATTTCTTTTTAGGATTGCAGGTAAAACAACTACCAGATGGTATCTTTGTTAATCAAGCAAAATACATCAATGATCTGCTAGTCAAGTTTGGAATGAAAGACAGCAGAACAGTTAAAATTCCAATGCAATCAAATGGAAAGATAGATCCAGACCCAGAAGGAAAACCAGCAAACATCACACAATACAGAGGAATTATTGGCTCTCTGTTATATCTTACTGCAAGTCGTACAGATATCACATATGCAGTTGGAGTTTGCGCCAGATATCAAGCCAATCCTAAAGAATCACATATGGAAGCTGCCAAAAAGATACTTAGATATCTTAAGGGAATAGCTAACATTGGTCTCTGGTATCCACAAGATGATAACTTTGAGCTTACAGGCTATTCTGATTCAGATTATGCAGGATGCAAACTGGACAGAAAGTCTACCTCTGGGACGTGTCAATTCCTTGGAAACAAGTTGATATCTTGGTTTTCAAAGAAACAGACATCTGTTGCTACATCAACCACAGAAGCAGAATATATGGCTGCTGGAAGCTGTTGTGCACAGATACTATGGTTGAAACAGCAACTAAGAGACTATGAGATTGATGTGAAGGAGATACCTATATTCTGTGACAGCTCAAGTGCTATAGCTATAACACAGAATCCAGTACTCCACACAAGATGCAAACATGTCGATGTGAGACATCATTTTATTAGAGATCATGTAGAGAGAAAGCATATCAAGATTGAGAAGATTCATACAGACATCCAACGTGCTGATATATTAACTAAAGCTTTACCAGAAGAAAGATTCAAGATGCTGTGTGGAAAACTTGGACTACTCAGTCTAGATTACCAGAAAGTTACCAGATAGCCATGACCAGAAGGCTACCAGATAGCCATGACCAGAAGGCTACCAGATAGCCATGACCAGAAGGCTACCAGATAGCCATGACCAGAAAGCTACCAGATAGCTACTACCAGAAAGCTACCAGAAAGCTAATTACAAGAATGACAGAAAGCTCAGTTGAAATAAAATACACGTGGCATAATTTTCTCAATAAATTGACGAAAAAGCCATGTGAAAATTATTTCCTAAATGCTAAGTCAAGGGGGAACTTTTAAGGAAATTGAAGCGTCAAGATAAAAGACGTCACTCTCCTAGGTTACAGGGCTGTAAAAGATATTTTACCCTAGATTTACTAAATCTTCTATTTTTCGTCATGATTAGCTCAACTTTGGGAACTGGAATCGAGGAAATCCCTGCAAGAAACAGGAAAAGGAAAGTTGCCAAAAGTAAGAGATACTCACACGCTCGCATATAAACCCTAGGATCTCGAGCGTACATCTCACGCAAGGAAAGGCGGCAAAACAAATCCTGAAGCGGGAAAAATCTAAAAAGGGAGGAAATCTTTTCAACTCTTCGATTTTCTTTCTGTTTTATTTCTTTTTGCTTAATTATTTTGTTATATATTTGCGATATCTTCTCCTAAACTGTTCACCTTCACTTTATCGCACTGAGCACTTCTCAAAATTTCTAAGCACTTAAGAATTTCCCAAATCTTCTGCAAATCTCTTCTCAAAAACATTCTTGCGTTTGACTATGGCACCCCAAACTTCACTCTTTCTTCAACACGTAGCTGAGGTTCAGAAGTTTCTCACACCTGAACCGTATGCTGTACTTGAAACTCACGGTTTTCGAAAACTTGAGGAAATCTTTGCCATGGTCTCACGCTGCAAAGGTTTTCAATTTATTCAAACTTCTTTATATCTGCAGTTTATTGCATACTCTGTGTCTCCTTGACCTATGAACTGTTTTATTACTGTTTTTGTGCAAAACTTATGCTTGTTCATATGAACTGATGAATATGTATATACTTGTGTGAATGTTCTTTTGATGCAAAGGTTTCTGCAACATTGTTACTTCACATCCTAAGATGTTTCTGGGAAAACAAGTGGGATCCTTCTATTTGACATGGCAAAATGACAAGCATGGCTTTGAAGCCAATGTCTTGATGCCGATTGGAGACAGAACGAGTAAGACTCCCTACAACGTGATAGAGATGATTAACCAAGCTTATAGGCTGAAGGATGAAGGGTTGTCCTTGGAAGAGATCACCCCTGCACAATTACAAGAAGCTGTTGAAATCATGATGGTGATTCCTATCTCCTACACTGGAAGGATGTTCCAGAGATCTCTGCTTCAACCTGGATACAAGTTGCTACTGGAGTTGGTACAGAGGATTTTTCTAAATCACAGCGGGACTTATGATCAAGTGACCCCTGAAAAATTCAGAATCCTCACAGCTGTAGTTCTCAATCTACAAGTCAACTGGAGCAGGATCCTGTTTGAACTATTGGCCAAAGAAGCAAAATTGATCACTTATACCAAAGACAGTAGAGGCAGAGGAACTTTTGTGGAAGTTAGGAGGAATCTGCGACACTCCACAAAGATCAGCTTGATGATTGAGAGGTTTTTCAAGCAGAAAGTCTGGGATGATGCTGAAGAATACAACATTCATCACTCTATTCCCAAGGACCAACACCAGTTGGAAATGTCTCTGGGACTAGCACCACAATTCTTCAACAAGATACCTAATGAAGTGCACCGTGTTGCTGCACTGGAAATGGGACGTTCCAACCCTACTTGGATGCCACCTTCTAGAGGTGTGGAGAAGCAGAAGGGAAAATCCACAAAAGAGAAGGTTGTGAGAGAACAGACCACTCGCAAGACTTCAGTCAAGCGAGGTAGTTCAGTTGAAACAGAAACGTCTGCATCCCAACCTAAACAGAAGAAACGCAGACTCCAGAAGGTTCAAGAATCATCACCACCACCAGCACCAATAGCAGAACAGTCTGACATGCCAGAACAAGAAGAAGAGGCACCACAGACAGCAACAGAACAACCAGAAACAGCAGAGGTTCAACCAGAAACAAGTCATCCGGAGAAAGATTTTTCTCCCGCCAGAACAGCTACTCCTTCTCCAAGCAGAATGGAAAGGATCAGTGAAGAAGAAGAGGAAGGAGACTCAACTGATGAGGAGGATGCCAGAAGACAACAAGCAGAGAATGTCATCAACCTGCTGGAGAATGAGGCAGAACATTCTGTCATACAGGAGTTTCCTGGAATTAACCAACTGCCCGAGAGTTTGGGAGCAGCAAGGCATGTCAAATTCTACTTGCTGGTCAAGGACAGCGAGTACTATGTATTTGATGCCCTGCTCCAACTCAAATCAATTGATGAATTGAAGAAAGAAGAAGCCACACTACTAAGTCTACTCCAGGTTACTACCGTCCAGGAGGTCAGAGCAGAATACCACCAGCTCATCTCTGACCTCATGAAGCAGGAGGCAACAGCATTAAATCTTGACCTGCACACACCACACCCTGATGTCCGGATGGACGAAGCTGTACCAACAGAACAACATCACCAAGCTGAACAGGGTGAACCTTCCACAAGACAGTCTCCCAAGAAAACACCCATCATCGACCTCGACTCAGGTGATGATGAACCTATTGGCCAGGCCATTGGAGGAGAACCCACCAATGAGCTCTACACACAGGGAGCAGCACAGAAACTGAAGAAACACGTGCACTTCTACACTCTGGAAGAATTGCTGGAAAGAGAAACACGACCTTTCAACAACTATCAACTCGATAATCTCATCACACTTCGAGTTGAAGACTGTTTGACAGACACCTGCAACATCCTACAGGAAAAAGCTACCCAGATCCTTTCTGATTTTAACCAACACCAGAAGGACTACGTCAACGACATGGATAAAGACCTCAGGGGGAAAATCAGAAAGATCAGGGATGATCTGAACAAGAAAATGGATGATGACAGAGAGGTACACGAAGCTGATCAGAACAAGATCCATCTGCGTTTAAAAGGCATAGACGAAAAAGCAGAAAAGGCCACTGCCTTGCTTGCTGACCTGCTGGCCAAACAAGATGAATCAATCAGTGCTGCTGTTGACAAGAAAGGAAGTGCACTCGCTACCCAACTCAAGGAAGACACTGACCTGTCCATCCACTCCCATCTAGCTCTTTTTGAAAAAGAGAAATTTGTGGAGCTGATGCGGAAAAACCAGGTCGCTGTCTTAAATGATCTCCTTTATCCAAACCCAGAAGAGTTTGAGCAACAGAACAACCGTCTTGCTGCTGTTGAAGACCATCAAGAAACCTATGACAAGACACTGTCAATCATGAACAGCAGGCTCGAGCAGAAACTCAATGACACTGACCAGACCGTTAATTTTCTGCTCGGGTTCAAAACAGATGCTGAGAAGCAGATGGCACAAATGTCTGAGGAAATAATCTCCCTTCGTGCACTCATCAATACCGTTTTTGATGATGTCAAAAAGGGGGAAATCTCTGGTGGCAAGGGAGGTAAGGGAAGCAAAAGCAGCAAGGGCTTATCTGAAGCAACAGATGCTGGAACAGAAACACCAGTACCAGCTCAACCTCGACCAACCACACCACCGAGACCAGACCCTACTCTGGTCGGAACAGAACCAGCCCAACCAGCATCTCATACCCCGAGCGACAAAGGCAAGAAACCAGTTGATGAAGGGGATCAGATTGCTGAGCTTCTGTTGTTCGGAGTAAGCATGGATCAAGCCTGTGATCCAGTATTCAGAGCACAATTTTACAAAGACCAGGCAGAGAGGGAGAGAAAGCTGGCTGCCCAGGAGGCTAAAGAAAAATCTTTTCAAACTCCCTTCTCCTCGCCTTCATCTGCTGAACGAGCAACAAGGGAATCATCTGCTTCGACCACTCAGCCCAAGAAGAAAAAGAAGAAACCATTCTCCTGGAACCTATCTCTGCAAAAGAAGACACCAACTGACGTATGGGTTCCAGAGAATGATCAAGCTGACTGGGAAAAGGTTAAACAGGGTTTCATTCTGAACAGATATTTCCTAAAAGAGCCCACATATTCAGAATCGATCCCAGATGAAGATTTTAACCGCTACTTGGAGAATTTCAGAGATCAAGATCTTATAAAGAGAATCAGAACAACAGCAGCAGAGGCCAAAATCCAGCTGAAGGCACCAGAGAAGGAATTCATGATCTGCCCAACTATACCAGGCAGCAATCTTCCAGACAAGACATATATTTTGAATTATATCAATCAACTGGCAAAGATCAAAGGCTACAAAATAGACAACCATGACCCAAATTATGCCAGGGTGAGAGATGGTATCTATGAGAGCATTCAGCTGATATCCGACGCACAAAGAGAAAAGATGAAGAAGGGCGGAGCAGCTAGATGGTTCTCCTAGATAGTTTTTATTTCTTATCTTCTGCTATCTCTGCTGATCTTTTGTACTCATCAATTCATATATCAATGAATTTGGAGTTTTCATATCTTTTCTGTTGCTTACTGTTATTTAACTTAAATAACAAATAACCTATCTGTCCAGAACATGATACAAGTTACATTGTTTTTCACTGACTAAGTGTGGTTTTGACATCATCAAAAAGGGGGAAATTGTTGGGAACCCCATAAAATATTCTAAGTTTTGATGATGCTCTTACAAAACACACTTGGTACTATACATGTTCTGTACCT
>JAPKLX010000628.1:55380-71424 GCA_026898415.1 Leonotis leonurus | reverse complement strand
TGCCCAGTCAATCTTCAGCAGAGGAAGAACTCATTGGACAGAATATAGGAGGCGAGCCTACAAATGACATCCTCACCCCTACTGTAGCAGCAGCACTTAATGTCCATGTGCAGACATTCACCTTGGAGGACATATTGATGGACCAACATCAATCACTGACTCATTCACAAATCAGAGATCTCATTTCCAAGAAGGTGGATCAGTACATGTATAGAACATTGACCACAGTTCAAGATGAAGCCACCCGCATACTTACAGAGTTCAACGACCACCTGCAAACTCATGTCAATCAGGTCGACTCTGATCTGAGGCGAATCTGTAGACTGAAGATTGAAGAGATCAACAAGAAACTAGATGATGATCGGGCTGCTGCTGATGAGAGGAAAGCACAGATAGATCAAAGTCTGTTTTCAACTGAATTCAAAGTGAAGGAGATGTACAAAATTATCAGTGCCTTTGCAGAAAAAGAGAAAGATATGGTGCACGACATAGTGAGGCCCAGACTGATGGGATAGCAGCTGATGTTGTCAAGGAAACCATCTCCCACACCAAAGCTATGTTCAGGGAGTTTGAGGTCAATGGAAAGAACTTTGTTGAGAGAAAACTCAGCGAACTGCGCTATCCCACCAAGACCATGATCGACACTTACTTCAACGATTTTGGGATAGTCCAGGAAGATGTTGAGCGTCATACTGCAGAACTTGCCAACATCACCAAATCTTTCCAGAAGCAGCTTGATGATGCAAATCTCAATATTACCTCTCTCTTTTCACAGAAAGTTGATACAGACAAGGAGCTCAAGACAATGAAGGAAGAGGTTACCTCCCTCAGGGCACTCATCAATATGGTAGCTGATGATGTCGAAAAGGGGGAAGGAAAAGGAAAGAAGACATCCGCTGTTGCTGTAAAAGGGAAAGGAAAAGAGACAGCTCAACCGGAGCAACAGATCCCTGCACAAATACACAGCCCTCCATCTACTCACGTTTAAAAATCCCAATCATCAAGCAGATCAAGCCAACTACCAAAGAAGAAGAAAAGAGCTGGATCCAGCTGGTTCTCATCTGCCCCCATACGAAAAACATTGACCAAAAAGGGAGAGACCAACTGGATCCCAGATCACTTGAAGGAAGGCTTTGAAGGATTAAAATATGGATTCATTATGTGTCGTTATTTCATCAAAGAACCACTCTACTGTGAGGGATCACCTAATGAAGCCTTTAGCCTGTATCTGGATCAAAACGATGCAAGAGATCTGGTGGAGGAGATAAGAGAAGCAGCAGCTAGAGCCCAGATCACAATAACTACTCCTGAAAGGGAATTCAGAACCTGCCCAACCATCCCTGGGACAGATCTTCCTGACAAGACCTTTTTGCTAAATTTCATAAATCAACTAGCAGAGAATAGAGGATACAAAGTGGATGCAGAAGACCCTGATTACATAAGGGTAAGAGAAGGCGTATATGAGAGCGTCCAGCTTATCTCGGACGAGACCAGGGCAAAGATGAAGAGGCAACAGGAAGAGAGGAGAAAGAGCAGATAGTCATTCAATTATTATCTTTAATGATCTGCATTTTCTTATGTTTTTGTTTTGATGATCTGTAAACCCTTTTTGTCTCTAATATATATATGAAATTCTTGAGTTTCTGACGACAACACTTTATTGTCCAGAATACATATGAATATATCCTAAAACGTTATAAACTTAATAACGTACTAATAACCAATCTGGTTATCAGACCAGATCGTTCTTTATAAGCTGATAGGACATCTTTTTATAAAGTGTGGTTTCAACATCATCAACAAGGGGGAAATTGTTGGGAACCCTGAGGTTTTAGTGTTAATGATGGTTTTCGAAACACACTTAGCTAGTTAAAAGCATAATCTGTTCTTCATGTAAAGCCAGATCACTAGAGGTAAGGTGGTTTCTGCTGTGGAACAGATTAGGAGATGACTTAAAGTAAATATTCCTATAGAAGTCAATCTCAACTTAGAATAGGATGAAGTCAAGGTTTTATGCCAAAGAAGAATCGATCTGCTATAACAGACAGCGACCAGATCGATGACCAGATCGATACCTACAGCGAGGAACCAGAACGATTGAGTCATCAATCCATCAGCTGACATCACCCTACACATCATATACACTTGCCACGTCAAGATCAAAGGCCATCCAACAGGGATTGGAAAGAAGATCTTCGGCTATACATTTATAAGGAAAGAGACCGTTAGCAATCTGCTTTCCATAACTTAAAGAATGAGTCAACCTTTCCTATATGGCAAGAACAGATATGATGGAAACCATTGATTGGCAATATACCATCTATCTCACGCCAATCAATAACGGCTAGAATTTCAATATTCAATGCCTATATAGTTGAAGTCAACAATCTGGAAAGGTGTGAACTCACGCGAGCTATACTGTTGTTATACTTTCAACCACTCTGCATTCCAGATTTTAGAGCTTCAACAATCTGTGATCCAACATCACATCAACCACCTCGATTCAAGTCTGTCTTATCGAGAGAAAGAAGATCACTCTGCTAGCTAGTAGTTTTCTAGTGGTAACGTAGAGGTAATCTGTTGTAAAGGGACACGACCCTTCATTCGTGCATAAGTATCATTCTAGTTGTGATTGATACTTGTGACTCGTTCTCCACGAGTATAAAGAAGCAGAGTATCCTAGTAGTGGATAATCTGGTCTAGTTTTTGACCAGATCGTGGACGTAGGGATTTCCTGAACCACGTTAAACAACCGTGTGCTTTATATTTCTGCATTTTTAGTTTCTGTTGTTTATTATTCTAACTCTCTGCACAATCATCCATCTGCATCTAAATCTATCTCTCTAATCAATCTGATTAATATTTAAGGTTTTCTAATCAAGAGCAATCATTAATCCACCATTATTCCGCACTCACTCTACACTCAGAAAGTAATAAGATCACTCTTATTATCAACTAAGTGTTTTCACTAAGGGAGTAATCTGTTTGAACTAAATCTGCTATTGATCTGTATATCGATCTGTTTAGTCACTGCCGAGCAATTTCTTTTATAAGAATAGCTTGAGCTCTCTTACAAACTGTCAAGTAAAACTGAAAAGTTAGTATTTGGTGTATTCCCCCCCCCCATACACCAAACCTTGCTCTTTCGGGACCAACACATTACGTCCGACAGAGATTTCAAATTTACTTCTCGATTTTGGATGAGCTTTCAAGAAGAGTTGGGAACGCGCTTGAATTTTAGCACAACCTTTCATCCACAAACCGATGGTCAAACAAAAAGAACGATCCAAACACTAGAAGACATGCCCAGAACAGTAGTATTAGACCGAGGCGAATAATGGGAACAAGCCTTACCGTTGGTAGAGTTTGCATATAATAATAGCTATCAGGCGACGATTAACATGGCACCATATGAAGCTCTTTATGGTAAGAAATACAGATCGCCTCTCTACTGGGATGACGTAGGAGAAAGAAGAGTTTTGGGACTAGAAGCGATAGAAGAAATGGTCAAAATCGTACGACAGATAAAGAGAAGAATTCAAGAAGCTCAAGATCGTCAAAAATCATATGCAGATATCCGCCGAACTGAATTGAGTTTCAAAATAGGAGAGAAAGTCTTCTTAAAAGTTTCTCCTACTAGAGGTGTGCATTGATTTGGTATAAAAGGAAAACTAAAATCGAGATTTATTGGACCATATGAAATATTAGAAAAAGTAGGACCTGTAGCTTACAGGTTAGAATTGCCACCAAATTTTGGTAATGTACATAATTTGTTTCATGTGTCGCAATTGCGAAAATATGTGTTTGATCCAAAACACATTGTCCATCAAGAAGAAATAGTTCCTGAACCAGATTTAAGCTATGAAGAAAAGTTTGAATGTATCTTAGATCGAAAAGAACAGAAACTAAAGAATAAATCTATTCCTTTAGTAAAAGTGCAATGGAAGCATCATGGCTCAGAAGAAGCAACATGGGAATTAGAAGATCGAATGAAAGAGAAATATCCTGAGATATTTAATTACGGTAATAAATTTCGGGACGAATTTTTTTTTAAGGGGGAGGGAATGTAATACCCTAAATTTTAATTAGTACTTATTTGCTAATTAGAAATTTAATAAGGCTTTACATCCTTAAGAAATAAAAAAAAATAGGAAATTTTAAAATTTTAAGGTACTTAGTTGTAATTAGTGAAGATAGGTGATCTAAGTATGACTTAAGCATGATCTAGAAAGTGCTAACATATTATGGATATATAAATATAAAACTTTTCTAGAATATGGTAGAAGTGATGAATAATCATCCTAATTAATTCATTACAAATGAAATTAATTATTACTTATATAAAGATCTAGCATGTTAATATTTTTTCTCTCTTCTCCTCCTCCCCAAATTTTCTCTCTTCTCCTCCTCCCCAAATTTTCGAAAATCACCCCTCTTCCACGCTAAATTTTTTCTTGTCTTAAGATCATTAGTGTGATTTCAAGCTATATCAAGTCATGAAGCTTAGTTAGTTGAAGGTAAATGGAAATCTTCTTTCATGCTTATGTGTTTTAATTTTGATAAATAATGATTTTGAAGCATGATGAAAGAGGATTGGAAATTTTAAAGTATTAGTGAAGTTTCTTGTTGTTTTATGATTAAATCATGCATAAAGTGGAAAGTATATAGAAATAGGATGAATTAGATGAAGATATAACCCTAGGGTTTGAGTTTAAATTTATGTTAATAATATTGTGATGCTATGCTTAAATTAAGTTTATACTTATGTAATTAAGCATGTTTAAACATAAGATTAGAAAGAAATTTGATGAAAATCAAAATATAAATGTTGGTGTAATTTTCGAAAATTAAGAATAAAAGAACTATGGAGATTTTATTTTATTTGCCTCAATTAACTTGATATATGATCCTTGTAAAGCATAATAAGTGATATATATAAATTATTTAGATTTTTCCAATCTTATATGTAAAAGTTGGGAAGGGTTAGTTTATGTATTCATATGATATATTGTGCCTAATGTAAAATATGCTTAATCTTCCTTAAATATTAGGAAAAGAAATTGAAGAGCATGTACTAAAATACGTTGTTGAATGATGATATGTTGGAACATAAAGAGGCGTAGTAACATAGATATGATAAGTGATTAATATAACACAAAAAAATAGAAGGATGCAATAGCCGAAGAACTTATAGTTATATCAGTTGATAATCAAATAAATTATAAGAAGAAGAAGGAAATAACAAACTGATGATTTCATAGAAATGAGTATGGTTTTCTTATTCTTAATTGTGTTTTATTAATTTAAGGTACAACTGAGAAGGGAAAAGAAGTAAAGAAAGAAGGAGACGAAGTCCTGAGTTATATAGATTAAATCATTCAGGTGGGCTTTCTAAAGAATGCACGTACTAAAGAATTAATTTAGTATTGATATGTTGTTATGTTTAAAGAGGTTTGACTTGCCTGTTTTGAGCATGTTGCATTTTACCTATCTACAAGAGAATTACGATATCGGCCTTATGCCGGACGAGCTACCGGTAAGGGTTTGTGGACACACTGGACCGTGAGTCAGCGAGCGGGTTAGCCGGTCAGAGTGTTTGAGAGGGAAGCCTACCTATCAACACATGCGCGTATATATGGTATTACAGATATGAGATAATTGTCTGCAGACACATGACATGCATATTCAGCTTTTATTTTATTTTGAGCATGAAATATATATGTTTAAAGTAGCGTATGCAGGTTATTTCTTAAAAGTCCTGTGTATGCTAAAGTTGACAAGTCAACAATATAGCTCTAAGAGCAAGTTTTAAATATTTTTGGCATGTGTCCACTGAGTGTTTTATGTACTCATGCCCTGCATGTATTTCTAAACTTGCAGGTTGAGCTCGGAGATGGCAATGGAGATGAACACTGTAGCATACTTTTGATATGTAAATATTGAGTGAGATTTATCGTTATTTTGTTAAAACCTTGTTCGAAAAAAGAATTCTGTAAGCCCCGAGTTATATGCCATCACACATATAGCTCATCCACTCTTTCCGATGCTGAACTCTGTTTCCCTTTTTTTTTTGTTTTGGATGTTAACCTGAATGTTTGGTACAATTATGTTATGCTAGCTTATATAATCCTTGTTGGTATTTTTCTTTGTGAACCATTATCTTCAACCATTTAAACATATTGTCTGAGTTTTTGTTTTGGTAAATTGAAACTAGAATTCGTAAACAAAACAGGGCAGCACGTTGTAGTTACTTTTTCGTTCGTTTCATATATCTAAATTCTATCAAAATTAGTATCAATTTAAAGATAATCTCGATACCTTTCTAACGGTTCCTTCGGATGACAATTCGGAGTCCAGATGAGTAAGATATGATCCTTTGAAGTTAGAGTGCCAAATCTACCCTGAGGGTTCCTGCGAAATTCCCGACTCAATATATACATTAGATTCAACTTCATTTCCAAGAGTTTCTTTATTAACCGAGTCATGGTCTAATTACTTAACTAAGATATGGTTAAGAAATTTGGCTGTGACATTAAATATCGTGTGGGCGAATCTATCAAGTATTTTAAGGAGAAACAAGAATGAAAATTAGAGCATTTGAATACTGCACAATTTTCGAAAAATAGAAACTTATTTCTCTATGAAGTGGCCGAAAATTCCTAGTGTAAGGGGATGGAATTTTCGGCCATAATGTATCCCCTTTTATAGATATTTTGGGCTAGATTAATGTTTCTAAGGTTAATAGATAAGATCTCAAATAATAGAATTTAAATACCCACTTTAATCTCCCTGCAGTTCCATCTATTATTCAAATTTAAATTTGAATAATTTAAAATTAATTTTGACTTGGTTAAATCTATAACTTAATTAAATTAATTTCAAGTCTCTTTGGGCCGAATTAAATTTAATTAATTTCTCGGTTCAACTTAGACTTAAATTAATTAATTCAAATTAATTTACCCTCAAATTAATTACTCTATGGAAATGCAATAAAGTCAAATTCCATTATAAATATTTATCGACTCCACTATATGATAAATATTGAACTCATCTTGATCCATTCAAATTATGGATGTAACCCTCTTGTCATTAATTATTTTCCGCGTTTAAGATTTACTAAACCCATTAATTAATTGAGTTTGTTGACAACTCACAATTAATTAATATATTTCTTCGTGAGTGATTCGGTTCAGACCTTAATTATTATATACGGAATAAATTTCAACCAGCCGGGATTTTTATGCAATAAATCTTTCTGAACGCCTCATGCGAATTCAATCATCTCATGTTAATCGAGACGCGAAAATCCCGCAAGTGTAGATTAGTCAAAGCAGCATATAATCAACCGCTTATACTAATGTCATCGTCATAGATTAAGAATTGAACTAATTTCCGAGATCTCGTTCGAAGCAACAACACGTAGAAATTATCTCATTGTGAAACCTCTCAATATGTGTACGCAAAGCATGTGTATCAGCTTATACATTACAATATCATTTTGCGTGCTAAGGTCAGCTCTCGCATCAAATGATATCACAATGTTTACCGACTTGACTGTGATTTTTGCTACAAAAGATCTGACTATGTTAGCTTCTGTGATCATGGATCCACCACACAGTCTATAATTGTAGTAAATGGATTTGTTTGCAATTCAATATAAGATAATAATAAATAACAAACCAATGATAAAAATATTTATTCTCATTAAAATGAAATTGAAAATAAGTCTAATACATTGTCTAAGCATAAAGCATGATTTGATGTATATAAACTCTAACAAATTGTAGTAAATGGACTTGTTTGCAATTCAATATATAATAATGAAACATCTATTCTCATTAAAATGAAACTGAAAACAAGTCTACAATTATAGTAAATGGACTTGTTTTGAATTCAATATAATAATAATGAAACATTTATTCTCATTAAAAAGTAACTAAAAACAAGTCTGATAAATCGTCTAAGCATAAAGCATGCTTTGAGGTATACAAACCCAAAAAATATACCCGGAGGTATATTTCCTTGAGTCCCGATCCGTTTGAAAGTCGTAGTCGGTGTAACCCAAAGGACACAATGAATTAGCCTGGTAAACCAAACAGTACTCCTTAGTCCGTTTAAGGTACTTGAGTATGTGTGAGAGAGATAGAAACCGAGCAAGGTGCTTTCTCCATACATCCTTCTGGTCTTTACTCCATCTTATCGGTTCCCACCAACAAGATAGGATAAGTGAGCATCAATCCACCGTTTGTGTTGAGTCATTTCTTTCTTAGAAACTTCTGGTTCTATCTTAGTAGTTGGTTCCTTAAATTCTTGATGTACTGTAGGAGTAGAGAAAGGGTTATCAAAATATCATTTCTAAGATTGAGGTTACCCAGTTTTTCTGCCTGTGAATCTGGGTTTGCAGGTTCTGTCCGATCTGCTTCTGTTGTTTGAACTTGTACTATATTTAGTGGTCTATAGGGTACTAGATCTAATACTGAATCTTGTATTGGTTCAACAATTTGTTGCAGATCAGCAAAATCTATTACTAGAGCATCTTTTGTGCATGTCTGCTCCTCTTCTGCTATTGTTGGGGCTGTATGCTCGAGTTATGTGGGCTTAGGGACATAAGGCACATCATTTGTTCCCCCTTGATTAGAGCATTCCCCTAAAGCAGTCTGTTCTTCTTCTTGGTCAGTTGTGGGATTCCATTTGAGAATGTCTTCCATGATTTATGAAAAGGAAGTTATGTATCTTGGTGCTTGTTATGTGTTAGAGTTCTATTTCTCAGTAAAGACAAATAGATTCATCAATAACAACATGTGGTGTTACTTTCAAAACAAGAGTGTTCTTATTAAAAACTTGATATGCTTTGCTAATCTCAGAATATCCTAGAAATATTCCTGAATCTACTTTTCCATCAAAAGTTTTTAATTGAGATTTTCCATTGTTATGGATGTAACACTTACACCCAAACGTACGCAAATGTTTGATACGAGGTTTCTTGTTATTCCATATCTCATATGGAGCTTTACCATGACTCTTTGAAACCGCTGATATGTTCTGGGTATAGCATGTTGTGTTGACTTCTTCTGCCCAAAACTTCTTCGGTATATTTGTCTCGTTAAACATTTTCCTCGCTGCTTCCTTCAATGATATGTTTCTAATTTCAACTACACTGTTCTATTGTGGAGTGTGGGCAGCTGAGGTCTGGTGAACTATTCCCACCTCCGTGCAGCAATTGGCAATCATCTGGTTCAGAAATTCTATCCCACGATCTTATCTACTTGACAGAATCATGATCTCATTTTGAGTTGCGAGCTGGGTCAACAGATCATGGAGCTTCTCAATGGTCTCCTTCTTCTTAAACAGAAAAAGTACACAGGCAAATCTAGAATAATCATCTATGAAAATAGGTAAATCTATCCCACGATCTGATCTAATTGATAGAATGCTAGTCTCATTTTGTGTTGTGAGTTGTCTTATCCCTTACCCCTTTTTCCAGATTCTCGCTCCAAATCTATTCCGGTATACCCAACTGAGAATAAACGCATGCTCCACTTACACCTTACGCTTTTCAGGTGCATTGCCAATAAAATTTTGGCCCACAATCACCCACTTTAGTCCAACTAACTGTGATCAAGGGACACCCTACCATTGGGTTTCTAGTTTGATGGCGCAACATTTCTTATCCAAGATACTACCGGTTGTATTAGCACCAACAGTTTGACCAAATTATATAGTAATCAGACCTAGTGCTTTAGAAACAGGCAAACATAACTATATGCTCGATTAGACCTCTCACAATCTCAAGCTAAACATAATTAATCACACCTAAAGTACAAAAACTTAGCTACACATAAATAAAAGAAATAACACAAAAGAGATAAATGGAAACATATAAGATTAATTACAAAGTTTGAAAATAAAAAGTACCTCTTCAAAGGACCAACACTAAACAAGGTCGTAAAATGCATAAGAGAAGTTAAAGGTACCCGTAGGAGTTCTTCCAACCTCTCAAATATTTACAACATAGCTAAGATTAAAGAAGGAAAATTGGTAGCTATGTATCACTCTCTACTTTAGGATTGCATTTCTTGCCCTAACCTGCGCCGGGCTAGAGTATATATAGAGAGGAAGTGGCCTGGGCTTTTTTTGGGCAGCAACTCTATGCGTTTAGGGTTGGTGGCAACAGTTTCCTTCTAGACAGATTTCGTCCTTTTTGAGTGGATTCTCCAAATCCTCAAAATCTTCACTCGAAGGTAAGGAGGATATCTTTCCTTGTTTAGTGCTACGAAAGTCTTGGCCGCCACACCTCCACTTCTTACCCATCATCTTCCTCACCTTTGTCTGTTGCTTCCTCCTTCTTCGTCTTGGTCAGTTTTTTCCTGCCCCAACTCCAATTGTTGAAGTATGATTACATGCAGTACTTTAGCTTGAGCTTCAACTTTCTTATGGACTTGCTCGGGTGTTCTTGCCTCTCTCGTTGGATGAGCTTCAACTCAACCTTCTGATGGAACCCGAATGAGAGTCTCACGATTCACAGGATCCAAAGGTCAATAATTTAAATGAACAAGCATTTTTAAACACAAATGCCACACATAAGGAGAAATAAATTCGAGTAATTAATTTATACATCCTCATTAGCTAGTCCGCCGCTTGAGGAGAGACAATTTGAATCGTATGCTGTTGGGAAACCCAAAGTATTTTTGGTTTTGATGATGATCTCTCGAAACGCACTTAGTCTTTACAACTTTGATTGGTGTTAAACTGTTCAACATGTTAACAGATCACTAAGCATAAAGTGAATTCTGATAGAGAACAGATTAGGAGATGACTTAGCATGTAAAGAAATTATTCCTATAGAAGTCATTTCAATAATAGTCTAGGTTGAAGGCAAGATATTTCTCAAAAAAGAAGAAATCGATCTGCTATGACAGTCGTCGACCAGATCGATGATCACAGTGAAACACCAGATCAATAGAGTCATCAAACCACCAGATGACATCATCCTACACATCATATCCACTTTCCACGTCAATATTGAAATCCATCCACTAAGGTTTGGAAAGAAAATCATTGATTGACACGAAGAAGAAAAACAATCACTATCGATCTGCTTTCCATACTTAGAGGATTCAGTCAACGCTTCTAAAAGGCAAGAGCAGATATGATGGACATCATTGATTGGCATTCTACAATCATCTCGCGCCAATCAACAAACAGCTAGAATTTCAAAATTCAAAGCCTATATATATTTGGAGCTCAAAAGTCTGAAAATATACGTGTGCTACATCGACAAAAACACTCTCAAGCAATTAATCTCTACGTCAGACTAAAGCTTCAAACTGTTTGTGATTCTAAATCACACTAACCCAACCTCGATTCAAGTCTGTCTTATCGAGAGAAAGGAGATCACCCTGCTAGCTAGTAGTTTTCTAGTGGTAACGTAGAGAAAATTTGTTGTAAAGGGACATGACCCTTATTCGTGCATAAGTTTCAACCAGATTGTATTTGAAACTTGTGGCTCGTTCTCCGCAAGTATAAAGAAGAAGAGTATCCTAGTAGTGGATAATCTGATCTAGTTTTGATCAGACCGTGGACGTAGGGATTTCCCGAACCACGTTAAACAACTGTGTCACTTATCCTTCTGCATATTTATATTTTGTTGTTTATTGATTCTAACCCTTGCACTATGTAATATCCCGCTATTCCACTAGTAGTATTTATGTATTGAAAATCGAGATAAGAAAATTTCGTTATAAAAATCGGAAATATCGATTAGCTAATAGATGCTAGTGACTCTTGTTCATGTAACTTATAATTAAAAAGCAATTAAAAATTGGAATAATATAATTATTCAAAAAGACAATGCAAGTATATTCTTGAAATGCATACTCAGTAATTAGATATAAATTATAACTTATAAGATAACCAATTGATAAGTTAATTAGAATTATTAGATGGAAGTTAGTATTTGAAGAATTAACTATATAACTAATTAGAAAATAATTATATACTTCTTAGAAGTTTGTATATAATTAACTAGTAATATCTTAAATACTAAAATGCTATGCTATGAAGAATTTTGTATTATCTAGTCTCGATTAAGCAAGATATATTGAAGATAATTATTTATTCACATAAAATAAGTAAATAAATAAGTAATCATAAGTTTCTTGATTATTATATTAAGAAGGGTTAATATTAAGGAGATGTGTTACACTTTGGGTTAATTATATAAGTACAAGTATAAGTATATGTTACACAATTAGAGAACTATATTAATGAGATGTATAGAGGCATACAATATAAATGGTGTAGTTAAAATATTATATATGTATAATATTTATACTACACGATTATATGTATATAAATGTTGTGTGAATTGTCACCTACAATAAGAGAAATACACGCCTAATATATATAAAACAAGGTAATATATATGCTGATTATAAAATGCCAAAAGAAAGGATTACAGTATGTATATATTAGTAGGTATAGCTAAATGGTACAGTATGTATATTAGTAAAGTAAGTAAGAGAAATCTTCTAAAAATGGAAAACAAACAAGTAAATCCCTAAAAGGGGTGCCTATACTGATAGAACTAGTTAAAGAGAGAGAAGAGGGCTTCTGGAAATGAAGTCTCGAAGAGGACATCAGGATGAGGTGGCAGTCTCCTCCTGCCTCACCTTGGGGATTGTTACACCTAGAGACAAAACAAAGCAGCTAATATCAATTTACAATCTCTAGAAATCTTTTAATTCCATAACAAAACAAATTAGACTGTAAGGGCTGCAGAGTACATATTAATGAAACAGAGACAGAGAGAGTAGGGTAGAACGGACAGAAAACTCATTCAAAGGGAAAGGAATACCCTGTTGACAGCCTTTCTTTTTCCCCCATCTGCCATACTGACAAACTGCTGGACAACTCAAGCAGAGAGAGGAGAGCTTTAGGACAGCTGCCCCTGCTGCACACAAGCAACTGCTGCACACAAGCAACTGCTGCACACAAGCAATTGCTGCACACAAGCAACTGCTGCACACACGCAAATATCTTTTTCCTGCAAAGAAAAGGAGAAGAGGCAGACTGGTGAGATAGTAAATCTATAAGAAAATCTCACAACTCTAGAAGAAAACAGAACTTTAACCCTCACTTCACCTCTTCACCCTAACCTGAATTTCCCTATAAATAGCCAACCCCCTTAGCATAGAAAATGGGAAGAGAACAAATTCAAGGGGAGACTCTGCCCAAATATCCCTCCATTAGAAAGTTCACATCAAGTTCAAACAGAAGAAGACATTGAGGTATACGCATTTCATACTTTAAGTTTTGTCCTTTAGCATCTAGTTCAAAACATCCTTCTAAATCTAAACTATGTTAAGGAAATCCATAAAACAGAAACAGCAGTAGCTCACTTAAAGTAATGGAAACTCAACTCTAAAATTTAGATCTCATGTTAATTTCTTAAGAATTTAGTTCAGAACACTTATAGAAATTAGATTAAAACAAGTAGAGCTCATTATCTTTCAAAACCAAGCATACTCAGTTCCTTTGTTTCTTTTAGCTAAACTTAGAGATCAAGGCATAGGACTTTAGCATGAAATAGACTATTGAAACTGGAACTATTTTATTTAGAATTCAGAAGCCATAATCCTCAGTGAATATTAGTAAATGCTCCAGAAATTCAACAAGGACTCACAGAATTTACCAATAAACAAGTATGTCGTATTCTGTGTTTACAGTTTCAAAAGCTTCTAAGTATACTTAAATTTAGGATTTAGCGAATTCTAAACTTATGTGATACAAACGATAATGAAGCTTTAAATTTAGAATCATTATAGAACCATAAGGGATGTATTTTCATATTTCAGAATATAGATCTATAGTCACATACTCAATTTCAGAACGTAAAAACTAAAGAATACAACATTCCAGAAATGAACTATGTATACGCTGAATTTAAGAAATAAGCAATCATAAAGCAACCCGAAAATTTAAGGGAACATATACCGATATGTATATCTACACATATATAAAGAAATAAAACAGAACGGAGCAAACTTAGCTGCTGTAAGGGTAGAACGCAGCCTTGAACCACCTCCTATCCCAGCCGGGAGCTCCGAGCAGCTCCGAAACAAATCCGAATCCTCTCGGACAGCCCCGAATCAGTTTCGAACCACCCCGAAATGCACCGAACCATCCCAGCCCTAACCCACACCATTCCAGCTCCTAACTCCACCCAATTTAATTCCTTAAAACAAGGAAGAGCAATTAAATCAGCAAAACAGCGAAATTAAATCTGGAAATTTTCCAAATTCGTAAGATATTAACTTACGTAGGATAAATAGATTATCTAAAGGAAATTAAAGAATTGAGAAAACTACTTGAGGACTGGGGATCATGCGGTGGCTGAGACGTGAGAAGCAGGCAGTGCCCTTGTCTGCGCCGAGGCTGCGCCGAGGAGAAGACGAGGCAGAGGAGGCGGGCTGCAGAGGAGGCGGCGCGGAGCTGCGCGACCGAGAGAGTTTCTGCGAGATAGATTTTTTTTGATAGATGAGAGGAAAATCCAGTAGCTTTTGGCCAGAAATTGAGAAAGATGGAGAAGGGAGATCGAGCAAGGGTGAGAGAAGAGGGTTGAGATAAGTTCACAGAGAATTAGGTAGTGTTCTCTGTGTGGAGAAATTGAGGGGCAGATATGAGGACTGCCATGTCATTGTTCTCGATCAAACAAGAAACAAAAAGAAAAGAGAAGTAAGAGAGAAAGGAAGGGAGAAGCTTACCAGGAAGAGGAAGGGAAAAAAACGGCGGCGAGGCAGGACGATGGCGGAGCGAGAACCGAACAACCGCGTCGCATGTAGCTTCCCTGCCAGAGAAAAGGAAACAGAGAGCAACGCTGAGAGAGAAGAGCGGCTGAGAGAGAGAGATGTCCAAAGATGAAGAGGTAGGCGGATGGATTTAGAAGTAGGTTAGGGCTTAGGATAAATCTAGAACATGGGTAAGTCAAGTATGGGCCGGGTTAACGGGCCTGACCTTATTCTCCTGGGCCTAAGCAAAATAAGTCCTGTTGGGCCAAACTAATTAAGATTTGGGCTGAACTAAATAATTTACATGGGCCGAGTTGTAAATTCTATTGGGCCGGGAGTTAGCAAATTGATGGGCCAAAGGACACATTTAATTGGGCTAAGCCCAAGAGTATATTTTTAAAGCCAAATTGAAGACTTAACTTATTAATTAGAAATTAATTTACCAAATTAGAATTTAATCATAAGAAATGATTAAATTAAGAAATCATGCTTATAGTGTGACAATTGAAATTTAATTAGCCTAATTAGAAATTTACTTATCTTGATTCAAAGATCAAGATATTAATTTAGAAATGTCCTTAAATTATTTCACCCAATGTTTCCAACTTATTTGTAAACTGTAGTACGTGGCGTTGTTGAGTCCAGACCCACTGTCCGATAAAGGGATTCAGTATTGGGCACGAGGAATTTTTCCAGCCAATATACTTACAGTTTATTAAATAAACTAGTTCGCAAGAGTACGAATTCGTTGTATAAAGGTAAGTTGATCCTAAGTCGTATCTCAAGGAAGGCTAGACAGGGCTTTATCTATGTTGCAGAATAGAAATCAATTAAAAGAAGGGTTTTGGATTTTATCTAGGCAAATTAAAATAAAGAATTTAAAATACGAATTACCTAGGCAAGAATTAAGAAAGCAATTAAATCCTAAATCTAAGAACGAAGAATTAAAGAAACTGAATTTAAACATGCCTTGAATCGATTAATTAACATAATTGAAAAGGTTTGGATAAAGAATTGGAAATTAATCAAAAGCAGAACAATAAAAAAATAATTCATAAAGCATTAAAGAAAGCAATAAAAGAACTCACGAATTGAAAGGAAAGATAATGCATTAAATTACTCCGGGTTTGAATCACGAACGAATCCACAACTTGAATTGAAAGGAACGAATAATGAAATCAAAACTAGACTAACAGTGTTTTCTCTCATGGTCTAAACCCTAGACTAGAAAATAAAACTTGAAGTAAAACTGGTA
>JAPKLX010000628.1:18800-50380 GCA_026898415.1 Leonotis leonurus | reverse complement strand
TGGTCTAAACCCTAGACTAGAAAATAAAACTTGAAGTAAAACTGGTAGAAGAGTGTTCCTCTGAAAATCACGCGGAGGAGGTTTAAATAGGAGAAGAAAATCTCGTCGGGCCAGCGAGCGCTGGGGCCTAGCGCTCGCTAGGCCCCCGCGCTGTTCCTTCTCCACATCTTTTCTTCTTCTTTTCTACGTCTTTTGGTCTCGTTTCTTTCCCGAGCCTCGTTAACTCTTTTATGACGATCGTTACCTATAATGTAACACAAAGAAGACCAAAGTATCAACCCGATAGACAATAATAAACGATATTATGGATCAAATTACGAAAGAAACTTGACCAAAAATAGATAAAACACCCAATAATTAGTTAGTTGGGTTAGAAGGTTCTAAGCTATAGCTTGATTAGAAATCTTCAAACGACACCTCTAGAAATGCAACTCCAAAACTCGTAAAATAGTTGAGTTAAAAGATCAAGAATAAACTCTCAAATTAGCCAAGGATAATAATTCTTCGCACTTGGAATTAATTGATGGATTATGTTAAGTACTAGATAATGCTAAAGTCCAATACAAGAGTATAAAGTAAAAATTTTTATCATTCTATTACATATTGTTAGATTAGTTGAGTTAAATAAATTAGGATTTAAATAAATTAGGATTTAAATAAATTATAGCTTGGCCTGAAATCCTAAGAGAACATTTTTTTTGAGAAAGATTAAAGCGCTCGAATATTAGTCGAGTTAAGACTTGAGAGAACAACTCTTGAAATAATAAGGATGTCATTTCCTTTCAAAGTAGAAAATAATATATATATACTCAGATGAGTATCTCACCTCGTAAACTCGATTAAGGTTACGCTGGGAGGAAGTACTAAGCCAGAAGGTCGAATTTAATTAGAAGAGGAAGCGAGCCAGGTAGGCTTTCTATCCTATACATCAAGTGTAGGCTTTCTTACACGATAAAAGAAAATATATGTGTGTGATATCAGTTTATGTTTTCTTTTCAAAAAGTTGTTGAATTGAAAATGTCTTTCAAGTATTGTCTGCCATAAAATGTTTATGATTTTCGTATGATACCTATCTGCTCAGTTAAGTTAAGAGAATCGAATTCGGGTTCCAGTGGGTTAGCGTCTCCACTCGAACTAGTGTACACAAAGTAACCGTGAGTCATCGAGCGGGTTGGCCGGTTAAAGTGACTGTGAGCCGACGAAGGTGTTGGCCGGTCAAGGTGTTCGTGGAAGGTGGCCACCTTCCCGACAAAAAGAAGAAGAAGAAGTTACAGATATGGTAGATTACTCAAAGAACTTAGACTGTACAGTCGAACTTTAAGATTTCACAAAAGAATTTTAGTGAACATAGGTTCTTTAGAGACAAAAATCCTTATGTTTCACTTACAATGGCATGACAATTATATTTGTATGTGTGCGATTTTGGCATGTGTCTACTGAGTACAATCTGTACTCAGCCCTGCATATATTTATAAATGTGCAGGTTGAGCGATGATGAAGGAGGAGTGCTACGTTCGGGCTTTTTGTCGATCTCTTATTAGTTGACTCTTGGGGGTTCTACATGTCTTCACACATGTAGAGCTTTTAGCGATCCAAGTAACTTTCCGCTGCTATTTTGAGATCATTATGTAATAAACCTAAGACTTAAGTTTCTCTCATGATATGTTGCATGTATTGAGCATAAGACTCAAGCCTTCTTTCTTGCTAATCATGTATGATGAATTATTCGCCCAGTTATGAGACTGTTGTTCACTTTTGTCCTCGTTCCATCACCCCATTTTTATCTCGATTTCTTTTATCCCTTCCCAAGTCACGGTTTTCCCGACTTTACCATCCTTAGTGGAGGGCGGGCGTGAGACACTATCATTTAAACTACATCTCAATCAACCTGCTTTAACGATCTGGATTATAATTAAGGTTTTCAATATAAAGAGCATCAACTAAGTCCACCATTTTTCCGCACACACAATACTTTGAAAATAATAAGATCACTCTTATTATTGTCTAAGTATTTACACTAGAGAGCAACCTGTTTTGAATTGATCTGCTATCGATCTGGTCAGTCATCTGCCAAGCAATTTCTTCTTTAAGAATAGCTTGAACTCTCTGATAATCAGCCAAGTAAACTGAAAAGTTTGTATTTGGTGTATCCCCCCCCCCCCCATACACCAAACCTTGCTCTTTCAGGACCAACAAGTGGTATCAGAGCAGTGGTTCATAAGACCATTGTTTCTGTTTCATAAGGTTAATACCTGCGTGGTCAACTTGAATAGATCTAGGAAAACCTATTTTAATTCACGTGCATACTATCTGCTATGGAATCATCTGTTGTTAGGGCTTTTGAAGAATTCTCCATCCAAGGATATAGAGAATGGAGCTTCAGAATCAAAATGGCACTCAAAGCCCATCACTATCTGATGTGGAAAGCAATAGAAGAAGGTCCACTTCAGATCACTGAAGGAAACACCGTAACTACTTCAACCGGAGTAACTACACAGATAGTTCCTAAAGATCCAAGAAAATACACTTCAGAGGAACGTCGTGAAACCAATCTGGATTATTTTGCAAAGGGAATCATATCTAGCACAGTCAAAGGCGTACATCTGGCCAAAATTCAAGATCTGGATACTGCCAAAGAGATGTGGGAAGCCTTAAGAAACTTGTGTCTAGGGTCTGAAGTCATGATTGAGAATAAGCTATCACTTGCCTGCAACAAATACGATGAATTTAAAATGAAACCAGGCGAGACCATCGAACAAATGAAAATAAGAATCACTGGAATCTTACTTGAGATATCAGCGTTCAAAAAGAACAAATATACTCAAACAGAGAAAAACATGAAAATACTCAGAGCTCTTCCACCTAGCTGGGAGATATACGCTGCAATGCAACCACTTCGTGCTGACTTCAATGAAATCTCTACAAACGCTCTATTTGATCACCTTGAAGGCCATGAATGTGATATTCAAAGAATTCGTGGACCAGATCATCTATCCAAAAAGGCAGAAAGCAGCTCAAAGAAGGACAAAGAAGTAGCCTTCAAAGCGAAGAGCAAAACAGATGAACCTTCTGAATCTACTACACCAGATGAAGAGAAGGGTTATGACGAACTGCTAAAATAATTTGCAATGATTGCTAAACGTATGGACAAAATGGAGGTCAGATCGAAGAAATTCAGACGTTTCTACAAAGATAATAAAAACAAATTCTACAAGAAACGCGACAATGATCGATCTGATAGCAAGGATGAGTCTAAACAATGGTCCTCTAAAAAATCTAAATCAATAGATTATACCTGCTTTGGTTGTGGCAGAACAGGTCATTTCAAGACAGATTGTCCTGATCTGTCCAAAAGCCAAAGAGAAGAGTTAAGAGCTGTTGGTCCTGAAAGAGCAAGGCTTGGTGTATGGGGGGGGGAATACACCAAACACAAACTTTTTAGTTTACTTGACAAATTATCAGAGAGTTTAAGCTATTCTGGATAAGAAATTGCTTGGCAGATGACTTAACAGATTGATACACAGATCGATTCCAGTTAAGTCCAAACAGATTGCTCTCTTAGTGAAAGACACTTAGTCAATAATAAGAGTGATCTTATTACTTTCTGAGTGTTGTGTGTGCGGAAATATGGTGGATTAAATGAGTGCTCTTTTTATGAAAACCTTAAGAAGTTAATCAGAACGTTTGAGAATGCAGATTATATGATAGTGTCAATGATAAGAATAATAAACAACTGAAAGTAAATATGCAGGAAAGTAAAGAACACAGTTGTTTAACGTGGTTCGGGAAATCCCTACGTCCACGATCTGGTCCAAACTAGACCATATTATCCACTACTAGGATACTCTGTTACTTTATACTCGTGGAGAACGAGTCACAAGTATCAGTCAAAACTAGAGAGATACTTATGCACGAAGTAAGGGTCGTGTCCCTTTACAACAGATTTCCTCTACATTACCACTAGAAACCTACTAGCTAGCAAGGTGATCTGCTTTCTCTCGAAAAGATAGACTTCAATTGAGGTGGGTTGGTTTGATTTAGAATCACAGTTCTTGAAGCTCTAAGTCTGGATCAGTGAAGATAGCTTGGAAGTATAATTCAGTGTAGCGCGCGTGTGTCTCGTGTATTTCCAGATTTTGAACTTCAATCTTATATAGGCATTGAATTGAAAATTCTAGCCGTTTGTTGATTAGCGTGAGATTGATGGAATATTGCCAATCAATTATGTCCATCATATCTCTTTTTGCCATGTAGGGTGTGTTGACTCAATCTTCAAGATATGGAAGGTTGATTCCTAACGATCTCTTTCCTTCTTTATGATCTATCGAAGATTCTCTTTCCAATCCCTGTTGGATAGGCTTCAGTCTTGACGTGGCAAGAGTATATGATGTGTAGGATGATGTCAGCTGGTAGATTGATGACTCAATCGATCTGGTGCCTCGCTGCAAACGTCGATCTGGTCATCGATCTGGTCGCTGTCTGTTACAGCAGATCGATTCCTTTTGGCGTGAAAACTTGACCTTCATCCTATACTAAGATTGAGATTGACTTCTATAGTAATATTCCTTTACATTTCAAGTCATCTCCTAATCTGTTCTATAACAAGATTCACTTTATATACGTAGAACAGTACATAACTCTAAACAGCTAAGTGTGTTTCGAAAGACCATCATCAAAACTAAATATATTAGGGTTCCCAACAATTTCCCCCTTTTTGATGATGTCGAAACCACACTTTACAACAATGATCTAATAACTCTTAAGAGCAATCTGGTTTGATTGACCAGATGGATGATTATTCGTTATTTAGGTTGTAACGATTTAAGATAGTTTATATATGTTCTGGACAATTAGGGGTTGTCATCAGAAACTTCAAATGAACTTCAATAGATGAGATATGATCGGTTTACAGTTCATCAAAGCAAATAAGAATTACAGATCGAGGAGATATGAGAAAAGATTATCTATCTGCTCTTCCTTCTTTCTTCTTGCTGTCTTTTCATTTTTGCCCTTGTCTCATCCGAGATCAGCTGCACACATTCATAAACACCTTCTCTTATCCTTATGTAGTCAGGGTCTTCTGCGTCAACTTTGTACCCTCTGTTCTCCGCGAGCTAGTTTATATAGGTGAGCAGGAAGGTCTTGTTAGGCAGATCAGTCCCTGGAATGGTTGGGCATGTTTTGTATTCCCTTTCTGGGGCAGTGATCTGGATTTTAGCCTTTGCAGCTGCTTCTCTTATGCCTTCAACCAAGTCTCTAGCATCATTCATGTCAAGGTAGAGATTAAAGGCCTCATTGGTCGTTCCTTCGCTGTATGCAGGCTCCTTGAGAAAATATCTGCACATTATAAATCCATCTTTCAACCCTTCCCATCCTTCTCTTAAGTTCTCTGGGACCTAGTTGGTCGCTCCTTCTTTTGATTTTGATGTTCTGGTAAGGGCAGATGATGACCAGCTGAATCCAGATCGTTTCTTTTTCTTCAGTGGTTGAGGTTGGCTCGATCTGATTGAAGATGTGGTCTTTTTGATCTGAGCAGATGTTGGTGCAGATGGTGGGCTGGTTGATTGTGGTGTAGCCTTCTCCTTTTCCTTCCCCTTTGCAGCTATGGCCTTCTTTCTTTTCATACCTTCCCCCTTTTCGACATCATCAACAATCATGTTAATGAGTGCCCGTAGGGAAGTGATCTCTTCCTTCATTGCATTAAGCTCTTTATCTGTCTCCACCTTTTGTGTAAGCAGAGATGTGATGTTGAGGTTGGAATCATCGATCTGCTTTTGAAAGGTTTGCTGTGTTTTGAGCAGATCAGCTTTGAATTCCTTTTGATCTTCTGTTATAGTGCCAATCTCGTCGAAGTATACGTCCAGCATTATTTTTGTTGGGTAGCCCAGATCATACAGTTTCCTTTCGACAAAGTCCTTCCCATCAGATTAAAACTTTCTGAACTGTGCTCTGGTCTCAGCATTAGCTTCTTTAAGCACATCAGCAATTAGGCCATCAGTCTGTTCCTTCACAATCGCATGCACCCTATCCTTTTCATGCTTGGCAAATTCAGAAATGATTCTATACATTTCATTTACTTTAAGCTGCATGGATCCAAGGGACTGATCGATCTGCATCTTTCTCTCTTCAGCAGCAGAACGATCGTCGTCCATCTTCTTGCTTAAATCTTCCAGCTTCGATCGGCATACTCTTCTCAGATCTGAGTCAACCTGGTCAACATGACTTTTCATATGGTTGTTGAACTCAGTGAGAATGCGAGTGGCTTCATCTTGAACTTGAGATAGCGTCCCATACATGTATTGGTCCACTTTCTTGGAAATGAGATCTCTGATTTGCATATGGGACAGTGATTGATGTTGGTCCATCAATATGTCTTCCAAGGTGAATGTCTCCACATATACACCAAGTGCAGCTGCAGCAGCAAGAGTGAAGATGTCGTTTGTAAGGTTGCCTCCGACATTCTGTCCAGCAGGCTCATCCTCTGCTTGTGGCTGAGCAGTCGTTGCACTAGGGATTGCTCTTTGTAGGGCAGGTTCCTCCTCAGTCTGTGGAGTAGGTTTCATCATTTGTTCCCCAGCATCAGCCATGTGCTGATCTGGTGCAGATTCTTGGATTGCTGCACCCTGTTGGTGAGCATCAGTGTGTTCTGCTTCAGTTGCTTCTGTTTCAACCACTCCTTCTTCTATGCTGTCATAGAAATCCAGCATATTTGCTTTCTCATACTCAGATCGAAGATCGATCTGTAGTTCCTCTGCTTCAAACTTCGACATGCCAAGGATGTCTGGCTTATATGTCGCCCTCAGCTCAGAAATTGAAGATGCAGTGAAGATTTTGAGCAACGTGGCCTCTTCAATCTTCAGTTCGTGGATGGATCTGGTTCTGAGTAGGGCATCCAACACATAAAATTCTTGATCTTTGACAAGCAAGAGAAATTTCAACCTCCTTGCAGCATCATACGTTTCTGGGGTGAGCTGGATCCCAGGGAAAGTTCGAAGAACAGAGTGATCTGCCTCTGTCTCCAGCATCCTCACCACCATTTCTGCCTTCTTCAATTCTGCTTCCTCATCTGTTGACTCCCCTTCCCCCTCAACTTCTTCATCAATCTGCTCCAATGGTTCATCAAATGATGGACTTTCAGTGCGAGTTGGGGAAAAGTCCTTGTTGGGATCCAAAGATGAGATATGAGCCACATCCTCTGGTGGTCCAGCCATCATAATGTCCTCCTCCTCAACCTCATGTTGAGGGACTGGTGGTTGGGTAACAGCAGGTTCAACAGTTTGGACTTCCTCTGCTAGTGTGTGAAGTCTTCTGCGTTTAGGTTTGGATGGCTGGGCTGCAGTGGATGTATCTGTGTCAATTGAACTTGTTCTTCTGGTAATTCTTTTGGTGGGAGTCCTCTCGATTGTTTTCTCTTTTGTAACTTTAGACTTTGTGGGTTTTGCAGCTGCCCTAGAAGTTGGAATCCAGATGGGGTTAGAGTTACCCATCTCCATCAGCGCATTAGCAACCACAGGGTCAGTTACCCTAGAAATCAGATTCGCAGAGATGCCCATGGACATCTCAATCTGGTGCTGGTCTTTGGGAAAATGTAGTCTTGTGTTGAACTCTGCAGTTGTATCCCATGAGTGATGAGGGAAGAAGGATTCCAGCATAAAACTTATTTTGGTGGAGTGCCTTAAGCTGCTTCTTTTTACGTCGATCCCGGGTGGTTTTCCTCCTTTTATAAACATTATCATTTTGGCTTCCTTAGCCAAAAGATCAAACATAGTCCTGCTCCAATTAACCGGTAGATCAAGTACAATAGCTGCCATGATTCTGAATTTCTCAGGGGTCACTTGGTCGTAGGATCCGTTATGGTTGAGAAAAATTCGCTGTACGAATTCAAAGAGGATTCTGAATTCTGGTGCGAGAAGTGCTCGAGTGAACATCTTGTTTATGTACCGGATGGGTACTATCATCACCATTTCAACCGCCTCTTGAAGCTGTGCTTCGGTTATATCACTAAGGTTGGTGCCTTCATCTTTTAGCTTGTAAACGTCATTGATGATGTTTATGACGTTGTAAGTGGTCTTACTGATGGTGTTCCCCTTGCTAACCCTAATGGTAGCCTCGTGTCCACCCTTCTCTCCCTGCCACGAGAGGTAGAAGGCAGCAACGTCTTTAGGTAAGAAGTGAATTGGGTGTGAGGTGATGATATTGTGAAAACCTACAAGAAAATCAAACTAATATATGTGAGCACTATGCTTCCATCAGTGAAGTATAAGTGCTCAAGGCAATTTACAGAGTAATATCTGATATCAGTTTAAACACAGTACAAGACAGTCTATACATGTAATTGAGTAAGGACAGTTTTTCAATATAGATTCAAGAGTTTTCAATAACATGCAGAATAAAAACTAGTGAAGAACAACAACTCATAAATATTGAACCTTTGCAGCGACGAACGAGGTCGAATGCCTTATCTAGTTTATGAAACCCGAAGGTGTCAAGAACTTCGAAAAGGTCTTGATGCAGGTATGGTTTCAGAAAGTTCGCTTGCTCTTGAAAAACAGATGATTTGGGTGCCATTTTGATAAAGCAGAGTGATTTTCAAAGATAGAGAGGGTTTGAAAGGGGGAAATTTTTGCTAAGAGTTTCGGAAAAAAAAATATAAGTGTGAGTGATAGTTGAAACGCCTTATTAAAATATATAAACGAGACAGAAGATAAGTAAGGTAATAAAATAATCAGAAATCCTTCCCTTTTTCAGTTTTTCCCGCCTTTCCATGTTCTAGGTTACAGTCTATCACGGCCTCTATAGATCGTATGATGCACGCGCTTTTGATCGTAGGGTTGAGGAGTGACGCGTGTTTGTTTTGTTCTATTGGAAAGCCTCCTTTTTCTTGGTTTGGTAAATATCTTTTATATCACAGTTCCCAAACATAGTATCAATCATCACTAAAATAAAAGATTTGATACGTAATGTCAGGAACTAGATATACGATATAATTAGTCGCCGTATATAGTTGACCTTTCCCCCTTAACCAAGTAATGGGATAAGAAATATTATTTTAATATCCACGTGGCATTAAGTGATCTGGTGTATATCAATCTCTCTCTTAACGAGCTGATGTTAAGAACATCGATCTGTTTTTGCCATTCTCATCAATGTTGTATAATTCCTAGTTGGAATTAGATTAATCTGGTTGATCATTGATATGCACTTAGTGATCTGGTGTCAATTCCCAGTTGGAATTTTACATGATCTGGGATTTAATATGACTATGTCAATCTGGTTTTGATTTTCTAAATCAATCTGGTCCTTTCTTCAAGATTTAATAATCCAAGTTTACCACAAAGTATCTTAAATCTTTCTTCTGGTAATGCTTTGGTAAGGATATCAGCTCTCTGTACTTCAGTGTGAATTTTCTCAATCTGCACATGTTTTCTTTCAACATGGTCTATTATAAAATGATGTCTCACGTCCTCATGTTTGCATCTGGTATGCAAAACAGGACTCTGTGTGATGGTTATAGCACTTGAGCTATCACAGAAGATTGGTATTTCCTTGACATCGATTTCAAAATCCTTAAGCTGTTGTCTTAACCACAATATATTCTGCCTCTGTGGTTGATGTGGCAACAGATGTCTGTTTCTTTGAGAACCAAGAGACCAGTTTGCTTCCTAAAAATTGACATGTACCTGAGGTTGACTTTCTGTCTAACTTGCATCCAGCATAATCTGAATCTGTGTATCCAGTTAGTTCAAAGTTGTCTTCACATGGATACCATAATCCTAGGTGGGTTGTTCCCTTAAGATATCTCAATATCTTCTTGGCTGCCTCCATGTGAGATTCTTTGGGATTTGCTTGATATCTTGCACATACACCTACTGCAAATGTGATGTCAGGTCGACTAGCAGTTAGGTAGAGTAATGATCCTATGATCCCTCTATATTGTGTGATATTAGCTGGTTTCCCTTCTGGATCAGGATCAATCTTCCCATTGGTCTGCATTGAGATTTTAACTGGATTGCTATCTTTCAGCCCAAATTTGGTTAGCAGATCGTTGATGTATTTTGTTTGATTAATGAAGATACAATCTGGTTCTTGCTTGACCTGCAAACCTAAAAAGAAACTCATTTCTCACAACATGGACATTTGTTACTTATTTTTCATAAGTTCAGCAAATTTGTCACACAGATAGGTAGATTGAGATCCAAAGATGATGTCATCTACATAGATCTGAACTAAGAGGATGTTTTCTTTGACTTTGATAATAAACAAAGTCTTGTCAACAGATCCTCTTCTGAATCCAGATTGTAGTAGGAAAGTTGATAATGTTTCATACCAAGCTCTAGGGGCTTGTTTAAGACCATAGACTGGTTTAGTCAGTCTGTATACTTTCTGGTTTGGATCTGCTTCTTCAAATCCAGGTGGCTGTTCCACATAGACTTCTTCTTCAAGAATACCATTAAGAAAGGCACTTTTGACATCCATCTGGTATACCTTGAATCTCTTGTGTGCAACATAAGCTAAAAATAGCCTTATTGCTTCTAATCTGGCTACGGGTGCAAATGTTTCATCAAAATCAATGCCTTCTTGTTGATTATAGCCTTTAGCTACTAATCTGGCTTTGTTTCTGACTACTTCACCATTCTCATCCCGTTTATTTTTGAACACCCATTTTACACCTATTACTCCTTGGTGTTTGGGTCTGTCTACGAGATACCAGACTTCATTCCTCTTGAACTCATTGAGTTCTTCTTGAATTGCTGTTATCCAATCTGCATCTTGTAGAGCTTCATGAGCATTAGCTGGTTCAATGCGAGACAGATAACTACTCAGCAGAGCGCTTTCTCCATGCATCCTTTTGGTTTTCACACGATCTGATGGGTTCCCAACGATCTGTTCTGGTGGATGATCTTGTATCCATCTCCTTCTCTTGGTCATCTCTTCATCGGATATCTTAGGATCAGGTTGATCGGTTGGTCCCTCAAATTCAGGGTGTGATGTAGAAGCTGATTGAAATGGATTCTCGTTAGAGATTTCTTTTGGATTTGGGTTTCTAGAATGATTATCATTTGCAATGATTGTTTCAATGCTTCCAGTTGGTGATCTGCTTTCATCCAGATTAAGTTGACTTGTTCCCCCTTGCTGTATGACTTCTTCAGCAGCAGGTGGAGTATCAATTTCTTCATCAATTTTCTTAGAGTTCCAGATTAGAATGTCTTCTAGGAGTAATTCATTCAATTTTCTAGTTGTCACCTGGTTTTGTGTCTGTTTTTCTTCTAGTGACCTGTACTCAACAATAGATTCGTCAAAGACCACATGAGGTGTTACTTCTACAATATGAGAGTTCTTGTTGAACACTCGATATGCTTTACTAACATCAGAATATCCTAAGAATATTCAAGGGTCAGTTTTGCTATCAAAAGTCTTCAACTGTGATTTTCCATTATTGTGTATGTAACACAAGCATCCAAAAGTTATAAAGTAAGAAATCTTAGGCTTTCTGTTGTTCCAAATCTCGTATGGTGTCTTTCCATGTATGAGTGTGATGGATGATCTGTTTTGAGTATAGCAAGCTGTGTAGATTGCTTCTGCCCAGAACTTCTTGGGTAGTTTTGTAGCATTTAGCATAGTACGAGCTGCTTCTTTGAGTCATCTGTTTCTCCTTTCAACAATTCCATTTTGTTGAGGGGTTCTGGCAGCTGAGGTTTGATGAGTGATTCCCATCATGTTGCAATATGCTTCAATCTTCTGGTTAAGAAACTTTTTTCCTCGATCTGTTCTGATGGTGGTTATACTCAATTCCTTCTGTTTGGTGATTTTGTGTAGAAAATCAGGGAGTTTGTCAAGAGTCTCTTTCTTCTTTAACAGAAAGATGACCCAAGTGAACCTAGAGTAATCATCTATGATTACTAAGATGTATTTTCTCCCATTTATACTTAGAGGTTGGACTTGTCCAAATAGGTCCAAATGCAAGAGCTCTAGTATTCTCGATGTTGAGTGAGCTGTTTTGTTTGGAAAGGATGATCTGGTCTGCTTTCCAGCTTGACAGGCTTCACATATATGATCTTTATCATATGCTTGTTCTGGCAGACCATCAACTAATCTTTCTTTAGCAATCTTGTTGATTGACTTGAAGTTTAGGTGGCTTAATCTCCTATGCCATAACTAGCTGTTTTCTGATATAGTCTTGGTGACTAAGCAGGTCTCGATCTGGTTTGTCCACTGGACAATGTATAATCTATCTTGCAGTTTACCGGTAAGGAGTATCTCATCTCCTTCCTTATTCTTCACCAGACAGCTATTAGTATCAAAGATAATCTGATTACCGTTGGCACAGAATTGACTTACAGAGAATAGGTTGTGACTAAGACCCTCGACATATGATACATTTGTGATAGTGGTCTTGCCAACTTTGATGTTTCCATACCCTCTAGTATATCCTTTTGAATTACATACAAAAGTGACCTGGGGTCCTGGTTTCTCTATGTAATCTGACAGTAGGTTCTTGTCACATGTCATGTGTTTTGAACAGCCACTATCTATTATCCAGATTGTTCCTCTTGCTACCTTATGTCTTCTTGCAGTCCTTTGATACTGCAATTAATAAGACATAGCTACCCTTCATCGTTTGGGTGCTTGATTATTAGCAAAGATTCCTTTACGAATCCAGAACTTTTTAGGGTTAGGAACAGAGATATAACATGTAATAATTTTCCCTTCATCATCAACTTTTGATAGAGAATGAATCTCAGATGGATGATATCTCTCTATTCCATCATTCTTCACTCCCTTCTTGATTGGTGCTGTCCTGTTGACATTCTTCTTGTGTAATGTCCTGTTGACATTCTTATTATGAACATGATCTGATTCTGTGTAGTAAGCTGGTTGTCCCTTCGTTTGATGATACTGTCTGTTATTCGCATCTTTTATTATCATCTTTTGAGGATAACCTTTCTTGTTTTTCAAGTCTTTTACTTGATCAGGTATTTGCTTCCTTTCTGGTACAAAGTTTATGGTTCCCGAAGACTTTTCTGAGTGACCTGGATATCCTAATCCACATGTGCCTTTTTGCTACAAGTTAATTAGCATTTTAGCACGTTCATCACTTTTGTAGATCATCTCTTTGCCTTTCTTGATCTTCTCTTTAGCAATGTTTTTTCTAATAACCAGATCGTTCACTTTTGAATTAAGTGAGTGGATTTCACAGTCTTTGCTCTTGATCTGTTCTTCCAGATCGTTGATTTTAGCAACAAATTGTGTGTTTGCTGTGCTCAAAATCCCCTCTGATTTCTTTAGTCTATCATTCATTTCAACAACTTCTCTAAATAGCCTTTTGATGCTCGAATAGCTTTTGAACATTTCGTTTACTTCATCCCATGAGTATTCTACTTCATCTTCATTTTCCTGTTCCAGATCGTTATTATTTGAGGAATTTGAATAGCAAGAATTTACCTCAACTTCATCTAGGCCGTTGTCTAGTCCCACATAGCATTGTTCCAACTTTCTTCGTCATTCGCAACGAAAGCTTCATCATTTTCTGATGAGCTATCTGAGAAGTGACTCGAGTTGCTTGAGTTCTGTTCAGCTATCATGGCCTTGCGCTCAGATTTGAGCTTTCGATCTCTTTTAGCTCTAAGTTCTTCGCTTTGACTTCTGGACAAATTAGGGCAATCTGTTTTAAAGTGACCTGTTCTGCCACATCCAAAGCAAGTGTAATCTGTAGAACTGGAGGTCTTTGTTGTTTTAGCATTCTGCTGTTTGGATTCATTTTTTTCTTCAGATCGGTCATTGTCATGCTTCTTATAGAAGTTTTTCTTGTTATCTTTGTAGAACCGTCTGTATTTCTTTGATCTGCTCTCCATCTTGTCCATTCTTTTGGCGATCATTGCAAACTCTTTTAAAAGTTTGTCGTAGCCTTTCTCTTCATCTGGTGAACAAGATTCAGATGGATCATCAATTTTGCTCTTCGCTTTGAAGGCAACTTCTTTGTCCTTCTTTGAGCTGTTTTCTGCCTTTTTGGACAGATGATCTGGTCCTCGAATTCTTTGAATGTCACATTCATGACCTTCAAGGTGATCAAATAATGCTTCTGTGGTCAGATCATTGAAATCTGCACGGAGAGGTTGCATTGCAGCATAGATCTCCCAGCTTGGTGGAAGAGCTCTAAGTACTTTCATGTTCTTCTCCCTTTGAGTATATTTGTTCTTGTTGAACGCAGATATCTCAAGGAGAATAATGCTGAATCTCAACTTCATTTGTTCTATTGTCTCGCCTGGTTTCATCTTGAATTCATCATATTTTTTGCAGGCAAGAGACAGTTTGTTTTCAATCATTACTTCAGATCCTAGACACAAGTCTCTAAGGGCTTCCCACATCTCTTTGGCAGTATCCAAATCTTGGATTTTAGCCAGATGTACTCCTTTGACTGTGCTTGATATAATTCTTTTTGCAAAGTCATCCAAATTTACTTCGCGTCTTTCTTCTGCAGTGTACTTTCTAGGATCTTTGGGAACAGTCTGTGTGGTTACGCCAGTTGCGTTGGTTACTGTCACTTTTTCAGTGATCTGCAGTGGACCCTCCTCAATGACTTTCCACATTAGATAGTGATGGGCTTTGAGTGCCATCTTGATCCTGAAGCTCCATTCTCTATAGCCTTGAATGGAAAATTCTTCGCAAGCCCTGACAACAGATGACTCCATAGCAGATAGTATGCACGTGAATGAAAAAGGTTTTCCTAGATCTATTCAAGTTGACCACGCAGGTTTTATCCCTGTGAAACAAAACAATGATAGACTAAAGAAATCAGATAGGTTTTTGAAGATAGAGAGAGTTTGGGAGGAAGAAAAATTTCGCTAAGTGTTTAAGGAAGAAGAACAGTGTATGTGATAGTCGAACTGCCTTATCAAAATGTATATATAGGTAGATAAGCTATAAGAGAGAGTATTATTTTAATTGATTTTCTTCCCTTTTTCAGCTTTCTCCCGCCTCTCCGTGTTATAGACTTATGGTCTATTATTTTCTCTTCTCTGCATTTGATACACGCGCTTGATCAACGGCTAAAGTGAGGCACGTGTTTGTATCACCAGTTGATTTTCTTTCTTTTTCTTGGTTTGGTAAATATCTCCTCGATCACATTTCCCAAACACTGTACTTAATCATCAAAATAGAAGATTTGGTATATTATGTTAGATTTTAGATACATAGGCTAAAAATTAATCGCTGTATCTTTTTGACTTCCCCCTTGACCAAGTAATGGGAATATTAAAATTAAAGAGTTTCTTAATATCCACGTGGCTGCTAGTTATCTGGTCCAGATCGATCTCCTAATTAACTAACTGTTGTTAACACCAACGATCTGTTTTATGTCACTTTTATTTGGACATTAATCTTGAGTAATGATCTGCTAATTATTCTATGTTGGAATTTAATCGATCTGTTTATTCTATTTAGATGATCTGGTGTTAATTTCCAGTTGGAATTTTACATGATCTGTTTTCCATCAATCTGGTCTATATCAATCTGGTTTTAATTCCCTGTTGGAATATTGAACTTGATTTGATCTAAGTAAATCTGGTCCTTTCTTCAAGATTTAATAGTCTTAGTTTACCACAAAGCATCTTAAATCTTTCTTCTGGTAATGCTTTGGTAAGTATGTCAGCTCTCTGTATTTCAGTGTGTATTTTCTCGATCTGTACATGTTTTCTTTCAACATGATCTCTTATAAAATTATGTCTCACATCCACATGCTTGCATCTGGTATGCAAAACAGGGTTCTGTGTGATTGCTATAGCACTTGAGCTGTCACAGAAAATGGGTATCTCCTTGACATCGATCTCATAGTCTTTGAGCTGTTGACTTAACTAGAGTATTTGTGCACAACAGTTTCCAGCTGCCATGTATGCAGCCTCTGTGGTTGATGTGGCAACAAATGTCTGTTTCTTTGAGAACCAAGAGATTAATTTATTTCCCAAGAACTGACAAGTTCCAGATGTTGACTTTCTGTCCAGCTTACATCCAGCATAATCTGAATCTGTGTATCCAGTTAGTTCAAAGTTGTCTTCACATGGATACCATAATACAATATGGGCCGTTCCCTTAAGGTATCTTAATATCTTCTTAACTGCTTCCATGTGAGACTCTTTAGGATTTGCTTGATATCTTGCACATACTCCTACTGCAAATGTAATGTCAGGTTGACTGGAAGTTAGGTAAAGTAGTGATCCTATGATCCCTCTGTATTGAGTAATATTAGCTTATAATAGATTCTTATCACATGTCATGTGCTTCGAACATCCACTATCTATTATCTAGATTGCACCTTTAGATATCTTGTTTCTTCTTGCAGTCTTCTGGTCCTGCAATTAATTCAACTTAGCTACCCTTCAACGTTTGGGTGCTTGGTTATTAGCAAATGTTCCTTTTCGAATCCAGAACATTTTTGGGTTAGGTACAGATATATAGCAAGTAATAATGTTCCCATCATCATCAACTTTAGACAGAGAATGAAGTACAGACGGATGATGTCTCTCTATTCCATCATTCTTCAATCCTTTATTAATGGGTAATGTCCTGTTGACATTTCTTGTCTTGTTGACATTATTGTTGGGTAATGTCCTGTTGACATTCTTTTTATGAACACGATCTGTTTCTGTGTAGTGAGCTGGTTGACCCTTTGTTTGGGTGTATTGTCTGTACCCAGTCTCTTTTACCATCATCTTCTGGGGTTGATCTTTCTTGTTCCTTAGACCTATTACTTGGTCTGGTATATGTTTTCTTTCTAGTACAAAGTTTATGGTTCCCGAAGATTTTTCTGAGTGACCTGGATACCCTAGACTAGATGTGCTTTTTTGCTGCAGATTGATAAGCAGCTTGGCACGTTCATCACTTTTGTAGATCAACTCTTTGCCTTTCTTTATTTTCTCTTTAGCTACGTTGTTTCTATTGATGAGATCTTTGATCTTAGTGTTCAATGAGTGAATCTCTCCATCTTTTCCCTTGATCTGTTTTTCCAGATCGGCTATTTGGGCAACGAATTGGGTGTTAGCTGTGCTCAGTATCTGTTCTGATTTCTTCAGCCTATCGTTTTCTTCTATGACTTCTCTAAAAAGTCTTTTGATGCTCGAATAACTCTTGAACATCTCATTTACTTCTTCCCATGAGTAATCAGATTGATCTTCTACTGCCTGTTCCAGTTCATTATCATTTGAAGAATTTGAATTGCAAGAATTTACCTCGACTTCATCCAGACCGTTGTCTAGTCCCATATAGCATTCATCCCAGCCTTCTTCGTCATTAGCAAAGAATGCTTCATCATTCTCTGATGAGCTGTCTGAAAAATGACTCGAGCTACTTGAATCTTGTTCAGCTAGCATGGCCTTGCGCTCATATTTGAGTTTTCGATCTCTTTTTGCTCTCAGTTCTTCTCTTTGGCTTTTGGATAGATCAGGACAATCTGTTTTGAAGTGACCTGTTCTGCCACAACCAAAGCAGGTGTAATCTGCTGAGTTAGAAGTTTTTGAGGTTTTAACTATCTGCTATTTTGATTCATCCTTGTTATCAGGTCGATTATTGTCACATTTCTTGTAGAAAATTTTCTTGTTATCTTTGTAGAAACGTCTATATTTCTTCGATCTGACCTCCATCTTGTCCATGCGCTTGGCAATCATCACAAATTCTTTTAACAATTTATCATAACCTTTCTCTTCATCTGGTATAGAAGTTTCAGAAGGTTCATCTGGTTTGCTCTTTGCTTTGAAGGCTACTTTTTTGTCCTTCTTTGAGCTACTTTCTGCCTTTTTGGACAGTTGATTTGGTCCACGAATTCTCTGTATATCACATTCATGGCCTTCAAGATGATCAAATAAGGCTTCAGTAGATGGTTCATTGAATTCTGCACGAAGAGGTTGCATTGCAGCATATATCTCCCAGCTAGGTGGAAGTGCTCTGAGTACTTTCATGTTCTTTTCTCTTTGAGTATATTTGTTCTTATTGAACGCTGATATTTCTAGGAGAATTCCAGTGAATCTCATCTTCATTTGCTCTATGGTCTCGCCTGGTTTCATCTTGAATTCATCATATTTATTGCAGGCAAGAGACAGCTTGTTCTCAATCATGACTTTAGATCCTAGACACAAGTATCTTAGGGCTTCCCACATCTCTTTGGCAGTATCCAGATCTTGGATTTTGGCCAGATGTACCCCTTTGACTGTGCTAGATATGATCCCTTTAGCAAAGTCATCCAGATTGGCTTCGCGGCGTTCCTCTGCTGTATATTGTCTTGGATCTTTAAGAGCTATCTGAGTTGTTACTCCAGTTGAGGTAGTTACTGTCACTTCTTCAGTGATCTGTAGTGGGCCATCTTCAATAACTTTCCACATCAGATAGTGATGGGCTTTGAGTGCCATTTTGATTCTGAAGCTCCATTCTCTATATCCTTGGATGGAGAATTCTTCACAAGACCTAACAATAGATGATTCCATAGCAGATAAAATGCACATGAAAGAAAGTAGGTTTCTCTAGATCTATTCAAGTTGTCCACGCAGGTTTTATCCCTATGAAACAGAAACAATGGTCGTTTGAACCACGCTCTGATACCACTTGTTGGTCCCGAAAGAGCAAGGTTTGGTGTATGGGGGGGGGGAATACACCAAATACAAACTTTTCAGTTTACTTGGTTATTTATTAGAGAGTTCAAGCTATTCTTTAAATAAGAAATTGCTCGGCAGATGACTAACCAGATTGATCAGCAGATCGATACCAGATTAGTCCAAATAGATTGCTCTCTAGTAAAGACACTTCGACAATAATAAGAGTGATCTTAGTACTTTCTAAGTATTGTGTGTGTGGAAATATGGTGGATTTAGTTAATGCTCTTGTTTAGAAAACATAAAGGATTAATCAGATCGTTAAGCAGATAGATTGAGATGCAGATTATATGATAGTGCAGAAGTTTAGAATAATAAACAACTGAAAGTAAAGATGCAGAAATATAAAGAACACAGTTGTTTAACGTGGTTCGGGAAATCCCTACGTCCACGATCACGTCAAAACTAGACCAGATTATCCACTACTAGGATACTTTTCTTCTTTATACTCATGGAGAACGAGTCACAAGTGTCAATCAGAGCTAGAAGGATACTTATGCATGAAATAAGGGTTGTGTCCCTTTACAACAGATTACCTCTACGTTACCACTAGAAAACTACTAGCTAGTAGGGTGATCTCCTTTCTCTCGATAAGATAGACTTGAATCGAGGTTGGGTTGGTGTGATGTAGAATCACAGATTGTTTGAAGCTCTTAGTCTGGTTCAGAGATTGCTTGAGAGTATGTTGTCAATGTAGCTCGTGTGTGTATCATTCTCCAGACCATGAACTCCAATTATATAGGATTTGAATTTTTTAAAATTCTAGCCGTTGTTGATTGGCGTGAGATTGATTGTAGATTGCCAATCAAAGATATCCATCATATATGTTCTTTCCTTGTAGAAACGTTGACTCAATCTTCTAAGTATGGAAAACAGATTGCTAACGGTTACTTTCCTTCCTTAAGTCAATCGTGGATTCTCTTCCCAAACCCTATTGGATGGGCTTCAAAAATGACGTGCCAAGAGGATATGATGTGTAGGATGATGTCATCAGGTGGTTTGATGACTCTATCGATCTGGTGCTTCGCTATGATCATCGATCTGGTCGGTGATCTGGTCGCTGTCTGTTACAGCAGATCGATTTCTTCTTGCCGTGAATTCTTGCCCTTCATCCTATAATATTTATAGAAATGAATTCTATAGGAATAATTCATTTACATGCTAAGTCATCTCCTAACGTGTTCTCTATCAGAATTCACTTTATATGTTGTGATCTGTTAACACGTAGAACAGTTTAACTCTAAAGAAACTAAGTGTGTTTCGAGAGATCATCATCTAAACTAAGATACTTTAGGGTTCCCAACAAAAGCCTATATATATTTGGAGCTCAAAAGTCTTAAAATATACGTGTGCTACATCGACAAAAACACTCTCAAGCAATCAATCTCTACGTCAGGCTAAAGCTTCGAACTGTTTGTGATTCTAAATCACACCAACCCAACCTCGATTCAAGTCTGTCTTATCGAGAGAAAGGAGATCACCCTGCTAGCTAGTAGTTTTCTAGTGGTAACGTAGAGGTAATCTGTTGTAAAGGGACACGACCCTTATTCGTGCATAAGTTTCAACCAAATTGTATTTGAAACTTGTGGCTCGTTCTCCGCGAGTATAAAGAAGAAGAGTATCCTAGTAGTGGATAATCTGATCTAGTTTTGATCAGACCGTGGACGTAGGGATTTCCCGAAAATGAAACGTACTAGAATTATATAGAATACGGAAAGCAATCCATGGCAGGACCAACCCCTTGACCAACTTGTTTAGGAACACACACATGCAACTACGTTGCCTGAAAGCTTCGCTTCTTCCTGCCTTAGACTCTCAAAACATCAATCTATAATATACTAAGAGAAAGGACGAAGAGTTTGAGTGGTTCGTGCAGCAGCGGCTCTCCTCCACTTCATGTTATGTTGTATATATGTTCTTATGCTGACTACTGCTGCTAATGCTTTATATAGAAGCTGGAGTGGGCTATGTGCCAGACCCATGACATTCTGAGCAGGCTAAGGTTTCAAGCGATTTCTTTCCTTGCATAAATATCTCCAAATATATCCATCGCTATCATCAATGAGGTCCAAATCGTGCATATCCATTATGGAAGGAAATAAAGATTTATTCCCTTATTTTCTCGCGGCTGCCAGGATTTTCAGCACCTTGCTTTCCAACTTACCCGAACTTTCCTTTCTTCTACTCCAAGCTTCTCCAGGTAGCATAAAGTATTATGGATGAACGTTCTACTCGCTGTCTTGCTCAAGGTCATGCCTTGTGCATCGTCTTGGTCAGGATTCAACTCGTCTTGGTGGTGGCTAGGGTTTTTATTGAAGATCTTCTTTCCTTGTTGAATTGATCCCTAGTATCTCCAGCAGTTGACCGCCTTGATTATTTCCTTATGTAACTCTAGCAGGATGAAGGAAATATATCTTTCCTTGTTTACGCTCCGCGATTAGAATTTGCATCTGCTCCTCCAAAGATCTCATCAAATCTTTCCGTTTCAGCTCGTCGTTCGCCAGGTACTCCATCTTGGGCACAAAGAGTCTCCAAACAGCTTACCCAAGGTGTTGCTCAAGAATCCTCATCTTCCAGCTTCGAAATGTCAGGTCCAAATCCCGTGTGGTACATTGCCTTAATAACAGCTGTTCCTTGCTCAATGTGTTACAACACTTGGAATTTGCTTCTTTCACTAAATGTGGCCTGACTTGCCCAAGAATGGTCCCAACTACCTGCCTCCAAAAAGTGTGTCCTCCCCGACACAAAGACACAAAAACAAAGAAAAAGAAGACTCGATCTACACATAGACAAGCTCAAGAAGAAGTATATGTTGAACAACCACCTGGTTTTGAAGAAGGAAATCCAGACCAGAGAGTATATACATTGGCTAAAGCCGTTTCTGGTCTGAAACAAGCACCTAGAGCGTGGTATGAAACATTGTCAACATTCTTACTGGAATCAGGTTTTAGAAGATGTTCTATTGACAAAACACTGTTCGTAATCAAAGCCAAAGAGCATAAACTTGATGATATATGTTGATGATATCATATTTGGATCACAATCTGCCTATCTGTGTGGCAAATTTGCTGAACTAATGAAAAACAATGAATTTCTTTCTAGGTTTGCAGGTGAAGCAGTTACCAGATGGTATCTTTGTGAATCAAGCAAAGTACATTAACGATCTGGTCACCAAATTTGGAGTCAAAGACAGTAAACCAGTCAAAATTCCAATGCAGAACAACGGGAAGATAGATCAAGATCCAGAAGGCAAACCAACAAATATAACGTAATACAGAGGCATTATTGGCTCACTGCTATATCTTACTGCAAGTCGACCAGATATTACATTCGCAGTCGGAGTATGTGCTAGATACCAGGCCAATCCCAAAGAATCACATATGGAAGCTGTCAAAAAGATACTTTGATATCTCAAAGGAACAGTTCACATTGGACTCTGGTATCCGTGTGATGACAACCTCGAATTAACAGGCTATTCTGATTCAGATTATGCAGGATGCAAATTGGACAGAAAGTCTACTTCTGTGTACATGTCAGTTTCTTGGAAACAAGTTGATATCTTGGTTCTCGAAGAAACAGACATCCATTGCCACATCAACAACTGAAGCAGAATACATGGCTGCTGGAAGTTGTTGTGCACAAATTTTATGGTTGAAACAGCAACTAAAGGATTACGAGATCGATGCAAAGGAGATACCTATATTCTGTGATAGTTCAAGCGCAATAGCGATAACACATAATCCAGTACTCCATACAAGGTGCAACACATGTTGATGTGAGACATCACTTTATTAGAGATCATGTAGAGAGGAAGCATATCCAGATAGTGAAGATTCACACAGATGTGCAACGTGCTGACATCCTGACTAAAGCTCTACCAGAAGAAAGATTCAAGATGCTATGTGGAAAGCTTGGATTACTAAATCTGGATGACAAACCAGAACGTCACCAGAATGACAAACCAGAACGTCACCAGAATGCCAAACCAGAAAGTCACCAGGATGACCAACCAGAACGTCACCAGAATGACAAACCAGAATGTCAACAAGAATGACAAACCAGATTGTCAACCAGAAGGACAAACCAGATTGTCAATCAGAAAGAAACAGATTGTCAAACAGAAGGACAAACCAGATCGTCAAACAGAATGACAAAACCAGAACGTCACCAGAATGACAAAACAGAACGTTAACCAAAAGAACAGAATAACATACCAGACGGAAATAAAGATTTCACGTATCAAAACTTGCCCAGATTGATGAAATGCCACGTGGAAATTATTTTCAACAAATAATTACTGAGTCAAAGGGGAATTTTTTTGGGAAAATTTGAAGCGTCTTAGAATTTAGATGTCACTAATTCACCGCCTATTTACAGTCTGTAAAGTTATTTTCTAACCTAGATTTACCAAATTTTCTATAATCGTGATGATTAGCACACCTTTGGAAACTGTGATCGAGAAAATCTCTGCAAGAATTAGGACAAGGAAAGTTGCAGTGGATAGGAAGATACGCCGACTGTCTCCTACAACCCTAGGATCTAGCGCGTTCATCAAACGCAAGGAAAGACGGCAAACAAAAGGCTGAAGCGGGAAAACCTAAAAAGGGAGACTTTCATCCAACCCTTCAATTTTTTTTTCCATATGCGTCGTTGACTGATTTCTTATATATATGCGATGTTTATACACTGAACTATTCACCTACACTTTCATCACACTGAGCACTAGTATTCCTAAGCACTTACGAAAATTCCAGATTCGAATATCTACAAACTCTCTAAAAGTTTTTTGTGTTTGATCATGGCACCTCAAACTTCTCTGTTTCTCCAACATGTGGCTGAGATTCAGAAATTTCTTTCGCCTGAACCTTACGCAGTCCTTGATACTCACGGGTTTCGCAAACTCGAAGAAATTTTTGCCATGATTACTCGCTGCAAAGGTTTTATGTTCTTAACTCTTCACATATCTGCAACTAGCTACGAGTGTTTATATATTGCTTTACTTTCTTGTTCTGGAAAAATGCTCTATAGTATGTATTAACTGTACATATACTTGGGACATTCATACTTGATAGACTCATAAACTGATGAATATACATATATGTTCTCTATATGTGCCTGTGTTTATAAGATTCCGCATACCGGTTGAAGGATGAGGGACTGACGTTGGACGAAATCACCCATGACCAACTTCACCCATGACCAACTTCAAACTGATACCCATCGCATATACTGGAAGGATGTTTCATCGATCTCTAGTACAACCTGGGTTCAAGCTCATGTTTGAATTGGTCCAGAGAATTTTTCTCAACCACAATGGATCTTATGACCAGGTGACTCCGGAGAAATTCATAATTCTCACGACTGTTGTACTCAATCTTAGAGTCAACTGGAGCCGAATTCTATTTGATCTGATGGCTAAAGAAGCCAAATTGGTAACCCACACCAATGACAGCAGAGGAAGATGAGTTTCAGTGGAAGTTCAACACAAGTCTTACCATACCCAAGGATCAGCATCAGATTGAGATGTCCATGGGATTGACTCTAGCACTCTTCAACAAAACTACTGATGAAGTGCATCACGCTGTACTTCTTGATATGGGAAGTTCAAATCCAACATGGATGCCACCTACCAAAGGTGTGGAAAAACAGAAGGGAAAAGCAACAAAGGAGAAAGTAGTGAAAGAAAAGGCAGCACGCAGACCAACTGTTAAAAGGGGAAGTTCTGTTGATACAGAAACTTCTGCTTCTCAGCCTAAACAGAAGAGGCGAAGACTGAGGAAGGTTCAAGAATCCCCACCACCACCAGAAGCAGCAACAGAACACTCTCTAACAGAATCAGAACAATCCAAACAAGTCAGAATAGAACACGGAGATGAGGCATTACAAGCTGAGATAGCACCAACAGACGCTCCACAAACAGAACTTGTATTTGTGGAACCAGAAACCAATTTCAACCCGCATCAGGAGAAAGAATTTTCTCCAGCCAGAACACCCACACCTTCCCCAAACAGAATGGAGACAATTAAGTGAGGATGAAGAGGAGGCTGAATCCACTGATGAGGAGGAAGAAAAGAAATGCCAAGCAGTGAGCGTCATTAATCTGTTGGAAAGTGAAGCAGATCACTCTGTGTTACAAGAATTCCCAGGTATTCATCTTCTGCCAGAAAGTCTGGGAGGTGCTAAGCGCGTAAAATTCTACTTGCTGGTCAAGAACAGTGAGTACTACATTTTTGATGCGTTGCTCCAAACCAGAACCATTGAAGATTTGAAGAAAGAAGAAGCTACTCTACTCAATCTACTACAAGCAAGTAGCGTCAGCGAAGTCAGAACTGAATACCCACAACTCATCCTTGAGCTCATGAAGCATGAGGCAAGACTTTTGAAGATCGATCTAAAATCATTTTATTCAGATAAAATGAACTTCTTCTTGAGTGTACCAGATGAAGTCACCAAACAAGAGATCCAGATGAAGGAACCCGTCCAACCAGAACAACAACTTCCACCACCAGAACCTGAACAGCCCAAGAAGCCCTCAAAGAAAATCTTTATCATCAACCTTGATCCAGTTGATGATATCCCAGTGGGGCAGATCATTGATGGAGCACCTAGCAATGAGCTATACACTCCTGGAATCGCACAGAAGATGAAAAAACATGTCAATTTCTACACCATGGAGGAGCTGTTGGAGAGAGAAACCAGACCCTTCAACAATTATCAGATCGACAACCTTATCACATTTCGGGTTGAAGATCATCTAACAGACACATGCAACATGCTGCAGGAAAAGGCCACATAGATACTTTCTGATTTCAACCAGCACCAAAAATATTATGTCAATGACATGGATCTTGACATTCGCAGAAAGCTCCGCACAGTCCAGAAGGAGCTTGACAAGAAGATAGATGATGATCGTCTAACAAACAAAGCAGCACAAGCAAAACTCAATATCAGATTAGAAGGAGCAGAAGAGAAAGCACAGAAGGCCACCACATTGGTAGCTGACCTTCTGGTCAAACAGCAGGAGACCATTGAAGCTGCAGTTACTCAGAAGGTTGATTTCATCACAGCTGAGGTGAAGGAAGCAACCGCTTTGTCTATACATTCTCAACTTGCAGTTTTTGAAAACGAAAAATTTGTGGAACTGATGAAGCAACATCAGATGAATGTTCTTGATGATTTGTTATATCCAAATCCAGAGGAATTTGAGCACTAGAGCACACGCATCTCTGCGGTGGAAGAGCTTCAAGAAACATACGACAGAACCCTGGCCAGCATGAACAGCAGGCTCGAGCAGAAACTACATGCCTCCGATCAAACGGTCAATCTGCTGCTTAGGTTCAAGGCTGATGCGGAAGAGACGATGGACCAGATGAAGGACGAGATAGCCTCACTTCGCACACTCATCCATTCCCTATTTGATGATGTTGAAAAGGGGGACATCTCGGGAGGCAAGGGGCAAGAGCATAGCAAAAGAGAAAGAAACAGAAAAGGCCGGAGAAGAAGCAGAAACACTAGTGGCTGTGATGGGAAAATCAGTGAAGGAGAGGCCCACTACACCACCAAGGCCAGATCCCACCATTTTTGAACCAGAACAGGCTCAACCTGAAGTCCATACACAGAGGCAGCATAGCCAATCCCAAGACAAGGGCAAAAAGCCAATGAATGAGGGAGAACAGATAGCATAACTGCTGCTGTTTGGAGTAAACATGGAGCAAGCTTGTGATTCTACCTTCAGAGCTCAATTTTACAAAGAGCAGGCAGAAAGGGAAAGAAACATAGCTGCTCAAGAAGTGAGAGAGAAATCTTTCCAGACGACCTTCTCTCCACCTTCTTCAGCAGAACGTTCTCAACAGCAGTCTTCTCAATCAACCACCCAATCCAAGAAGAAGAAAAAGAAAACCTTCTCATGGAATCTGTCCTTAAAGAAGCAGACACCCACTGATACATGGATTCCAGAACATGACCAGAACGACTGAGAAAAGGTCAAACAAGGGTTTATATTGAATAGATATTTTCTTAAGGAGCCAACCTACTCTGAATCGACACCAGATGAAGATTTCAATAGATATCTGGAGAACTTCAGCGACCAGAGCTTGACAAAGGATCAGAACAGCCGCATCAGAGGCCAAAATCAAGATCAAAGCTCCAGAAAAGGAATATATGGTGTGCCCAACGATCCCAGGAAGTAATATTCCAGACAAGACCTATATCCTGAATTACATCAATCAACTGGCCCAAATTAAAGGATACAAGATTGACAACCACGATCCGAATTACGCCAGGGTGAGAGATGGAATTTATGAAAGCATCCAGCTGGTCTTTGATGCCCAACGAGAGAAGATGAAGAAAGGAGGTGTCTCCAGATGGTTTTCATAAAAATCTTTATCTTGTCTGTTTTTGACTTTTGTCTCTCTGTCTTCCACTTGTACTCATCAACTCATATTAATATATGTGGATTTTCTCTGAAGACAAAGTCTCATTGTCCAGAAACTTATATTTCTGTTCTTGATTGTTATATAAACTCAAAATAACAATCTGCAAACTAGATCATGTTAAAAGCTTTACTTTGGTTATCTTGTAAAGTGTGGTTTCGACATCATCAAAAAGGGTGAAATTGTTGGGAACCCCACAAATAAAATTAAGTTTTGATGATGTTCTCTCGAAAACACACTTAGATTTATTTATGTTCTGTGTTACCTCGATCTGCTCCATATGTAACCGAACACTAACATATAAAGTGTTTCTGATAAAGAGAACCGATTCTCATTCTGTTTTGGTATATCCTATCTTGTTAAGGATTTCATCCTATAAAATCATTATGCCTTTAGTGAGTCAGAAGGACCAGAACGTTAAACAAATAGAAAGTGAGCAGAGAGTCTCAACCAGATCGTGTTGGACCAGAACAACTTCAACCAGATCGTGTTGGACCAGAACAACTTCAACCAGATTGTGTTGGACCAGAACAATTTCAACCAGATCGTGTTGGACCAGATTAACTTCAACCAGATCCTATTGGACCAGATCAACTTCAACCAGATTGTGTTCCACCATATCAACTATGACCAGACCAATGTCAACATGTTTTCAACCAGAACAACTATGACCAGATCGATGTCATCTTATGTTCGACCAGAACGCCTACTACCAGATCGACATTCAAATGCTGAAACCAGATGATATTAACTAACTGTTGGTGAATCTCAAGAACTAACCTACGCCATTCGTATCATAGAAGGAAGAGAATCAATCAAGACAAGAAGAAGGAAAGAAGTATCTGTCAAATGATCTGCTTACCATACTTATAAGATTCTGTCAAACCCTTTAGAAGGCAAGAAGAGGCAAATTAGGGATTCACTATCCTTGATGGGTGAAATCACATTAACTTCAAACCAATCAAGATCAACGGTTAGAATTCCAAAATCTACACCTATAAAAGCTCGAAACAAAGACTGGCAGAGAAGTAAGAGCAATATAAATACGCATTCAAGATCATCTACCATCTACATGCTGAAAACTCTGCGCATAAATCAACTCAACCATCGAAGTATTTACTGAGAAGATTTCTACTCAATAGATCGTGTTCCGAACCGTTCGTGATCGCAATCACACCTCGATTCAAGTCTGTCTTATCGAGAAAGGAAGAAGGAGATCTTTGCTAGCTAGTAGTTTTCTAGTGGATTCACGTGAAGAGATCCAGTTACAGTACTTTTCTGTAAGTTGTAAAGGGACACGACCCTTATTTGTGCATAAGTTTCAACCAGGTTGTGTCTGAAACTTGTGGCTCGTTCTCAGCGGGTATAAATAAGAAGAGTATCCTAGTAGTGGATATCTAATCCAGTTTGGATTAGACCGTGGACGTAGGGGGTTTCCCGAACCACGTAAAATAACTGTGTTATTTATTTTCTGCACTTTATATTCCAGTTGTTTTATCCACTAATATACTCTCTCATGCAAAACTGCATTCTTAATCAATCTGTTATATATTTGGTTAAGTTTTGAAAAGGTTTTCTAAACAAAGAGCACTGACTAAGTCCACCATTATTCCGCACACAAAGCTCTGCTAGAGAACAAGATCACTCTTGATATCTGCCTAGTGTTATTCACTCGAGAGATTCTATCTGGACAGAACGAGATCGATCTGTTAATCGATCTGGTTTGTCAAATTAGTCAAGTAACCAAAAAGGTTTGTATTTGGTGTATCCCCCCCCCCCATACACCAAACCTTGCTCTTCCGGGACCAACACCTTCCAACTTGCCCAAACTTTCCTTTCTTCTGCTCCAAGCTTCTCGAGGTAGCATACAGTATTCTAGATGAATGTTCTCCTCACCATCTTGCTCAAGGTCATGCCTTGTGCATCGTCTTGGTCGGGATTGAACTCGTCTTGGTGGCGGCTAGGGTTTGTATTGAAGATCTTCTTTCCTTGTTGAATTGATCCCTAGTATCTCTAGCAGTTGACCATCTTGATTCTTTCCATATGTAGCTCTGGCAGGATAAAGGAAATATATCTTTCCTTGTTTGCGCTCCGCGGTTAGAATCTACATTCGCTCTTCCAAAGATCTCGTCAAATCTTTCCTTTTCAGCTCCTCGTTCGCCAGGTACTCCATCTTGGGCACAAAGACTCTCCAAACGGCTAGCCCAAGGTGTTGCTCAAGAAACATTGCCTTCCAGCTTTGAAATGTCAGGTCCAGATCCCACGTGATACATTGTCTTAAGCACAGATGTTCCTTGCTCAAGGTGTTACAACGCCTGGAATTTGCCTCTTTCACGAAATGTGGCATGACTTGCCCAAGAATGGTCCCAACTACCTGCCTCACAAAAGTGTGTCCTCCCCGACACAAAGACACAAAAAAAAGAAGACTCGATCTACACCTACATAGGTTCAAACAGAGCACAAAAATTTGGCTCGTCAACTGCACAGTTCTAGTCTGTTTAGGCTATGAACTTTATTCTATAAAGGAGTCGACTGTGTTACCTTACGTGATCATGGATCCACCACACAGTCTATAATTGTAGAAAAGGCCTTATTTGTAATTGAATAGAAACAATTATTCTCATTAAACGGAAATAAAAACAAGTCTGTTCCGTCAAAAGTATAAAACATGCTTTGAAGTATAAAAACTCTAACACCTTCGATTTGTGACATAATAATGCATCCTCCGAATCTTGAAGTATGACTACAGTTGCCAAAACAAGACTAAAAAAGAACATGGAAAACGGGCTCGTCACTCAAACACTTTAAGCATGATTATCCTCAAGAGTTTAAATACAACTTGCCAAAAATAAGAAACAAAAACTCAAATAATCAGCAAACCAAGATGCACACATCCCAAGCAGATTAACAAATAAAAATCAAGACATAATTTAAGCAGGCACACTCAAGTAGATCTAAATAGTTGTCAAGTGAAAATTGAGAAACTTCATAACCCATTCATCACTTTATGTTTAGTTTTTACTGTTTACGATCAAAAGATGACTTGATCGAGGTCGTGCTATAGGTTTGTTTGCCTTCTCAAAATCTCCACGCTTTTAGTTTGGTCAAGACTTCTATCCTTATGTCAGGATTGCAATGTGGCTTTTGGGCATAGGTAGGATGAATTTCAGAACTGGGCTAAAAATGGTATAAACTACAGTATTAGAAAATCCCACAACTCATATAGCACACTTAACATATCTCGGATCGAAGCACACTTGTTTTCTATGGATATATTTTTTCTTTTTTTGTCCCATCCCTTTTTTCTTTTCTCACATCCCCCTTATCTTTTTTTTATACTCCCTCCTATTCAATTTATTTGACGTTTTAGCCTTTTGAACTATTTGTTTTATAAATTTCGTTTGGGATGTAATTAACAAATTTACCCCTAATCATTCATGTCAATAATTATTCATATTGTTATATTTTATTTAAATATAAATCATTAATAATTAAAGGTAGTATGGGTAACAAATAATTTTATTAATATGTGTGTAAATATTCAAAACGACAATTATATCGAATAGGAGGGAGTATTACTATTTTTCGAGATACCCGACTGAAGGCAAAGGCCAGCCATTGGGATTGGGGAGGGGGTGTATTTAATTCCCATCTTCTTGCTCTCATGTAATTTGGTCTAGGTTCTTCCGACCTGGGTAGGCTCTTCTCATGAGTAATTTTTTGTAAATTCAAAAAAAAATTGTATATATACATATCAAAATGGGTAAGTGAGGGGTTTATATTATTTGGGTAGACATTTTTGGCTCCGTGATTTAAAAAACAAAATGTCCAAATCCTTTAGGTTCAACTACCAAATCTATTGTGTTTCATCCAAGACAACATGTAAATTCTAGCCCAGACCAAGTTAAACATCATGCACACAGAAAAAAACATGCTCAACATATGGCAATTTAGGCTTGAATTCACCTGGGTATGTTCACAAGACCACATTGCAGTTATACCCAACATGTCATAAGGTGTGCTAAAAGACATGATCAAACTCCTACAACTATTCGTGCTCAAGATTGTACAAGATATGCTGGTAAGACAATGTTGGTCCCGAAAGAGCAAGGTTTGGTGTATGGGGGGGGGGGAATACACCAAATACAAACCTTTCAGTTTACTTGACTAATATTTAGAGAGATTTAAGCTTTCTGGAAAACAGATTGCTATTTGTGACAGACTAGATCGATAACCAGATCGATCTCGTTCTGTCCAGGCAGAATCCCTTGAGTGAGTAACACTAAGCAGAGATCAAGAGTGATCTTATTCTCTAGCAGAGCGTTGTGTGCGGAATAATGGTCACTACTACAAATTTAAACATATAATACAATCCATACACTACGGTTTTTATATCAACCGTAGTGTATGTGCGTTTTTTTGGGAAAAGACTACGCTTATAAAATCAACCGTAGTGTATATTAATAATAGACTACGGTTTTTAAAAACCGTAGTGTATGTGCGTGCTTTTTTA
>JAPKLX010000628.1:0-18790 GCA_026898415.1 Leonotis leonurus | reverse complement strand
AGTGTATGTGCGTGCTTTTTTAATACATAGACTACGGTTTTTAAAAACCGTAGTCTATGTGCGTGTGTTTTTAATACTTAGACTACGGTTTTTAAAAATCGTAGTGTATGTGCGTGCTTTTTTAATACATAGACTGCGGTTTCTAAAAACCGTAGTGTATGTGCGTTCTTTTTTAATACATAGACTATGGTGTTTATTAACCGTAGTGTATGTTCGTGTATTTATAATACATAGACTACGGTTTTTAAAAACCGTAGTGTATGTGTATAAAACTATTTATTTAATTACTTATTTTCTGCTAAAGTTAAAGTTAATTAAAACTATGGGCTTCAACTGTTCTAGAAAAAAGGGTACAATCATCTTACTATCACCAATATAAAATTAATCATGTTGATTACTTTTTAATATAAATATAATACATTTCTCATGTACAGTTAATGAAGTTTTGAAATGAGGTGATAAGTGTAATATCAATTCTTAATGGACAAAACATATTGCATTTAAATTTCAATTTTAAAATAAAAACTAGTATTTAAAATGTTCGAATTTTTACCATCTTATTGAGAGAAAAGGAAGAAGTTTGGGATTAAGAAAAATGATATTTAAGGAAACGTTTTGGCCCAAGAATTCATAGGCAGATAGCCACATCAGCAAAATCATGCCAAATATTGCACGGTCAAAGAAAAAATATATAGGAAATAATTAAGGTGTAATATTATTCTTGGTACGAAATCAGAAGGAAAAATGAAAGAGAATATATATATATATTGCATATGATGGTTATATTGAAGTTTGGAATATTTGTGAAAGAGAAGAGAAGAGAAGAAAAAGGAAAGTCGAAAGAAGAAGAAGAAGAGAAGCTCAAAAAATGCACAGGCTTTAAATCCCATCACGTAATTCGAAGTGTGGCTTTACCTTATACATAGATACAACGTGCAGCAGAATACTTAGTTTGTAGTAGTGAGCTCCTCACGCGACCTCTGAGATCTTCGTCTCCTCTGCTGAGCGTCACTCCGGCTGCGAGGTGAAATTACTTTCCCAATTGCAATTGTCAAGCTTTTATCTACGAATATGATCCCACCATCAGTTTAACGGGATTCTTTCCATCTTTTTGGGTTCAATTTTCTGCTCGAATACTTAGTTTCTTTGATTTTATCGTCTTTATTGTGTCCACAACTTACCTATGAGTGATCTTCTGAGAAATTAGGGCATCTAAAGTCTGTGAAAGTGTTGATTTTCGGCAGTCCAGTAATTACTATGTGCTAGGGCTGCTAGCATTTCAGTCTTTTCTGCTGACTTTCACTAATTTCTAAGAATTAAATACTTTTGGCTATGCTGTTGTGAATTGCACTGCCTTAGCATGTCCACTAATTGTATGTTGATGGTGATATATTAAGAATTAAGTCTAGCAGAGTATTAAAAACAGAGCATGTGGAACTTTCCGGTTTATCTTCAGCTGTCACATTATGTACCTGCTCCATAGTAAAGTTTCAATCAAATTGTGACATTTCAATAAAAAGGGATAAACTAGTGAATGAAAGTGATTGTGTGAGAGAGAGAAGATATATTGGGAATTACTTCAATTCACTTGAATGGGCAAGTAAGTTAATGTTGGGTTGTGGTTGTGGATACATAGATGTGAAATGGAAAGTGGCCGGAAAATTTTGACGGTTTTGAATGCGAATATGAGCATATGTTTAACGTGTGATGTGAAAGAGATCATGATGCCCTTTTCACCCAAGATTTTATGTTCCCTCCAATATTTGCTTATGCTCTTATCTACTCTTATAAAAAATGAAAATTATGTGGCTGTGTAGGATAATCAGTAGAGTGGATAATGTTTGAATTCAAATACTCAAGTTGGAGTTGTGGTGCTAATTTAAATTTAGTTTCTTATGTAACACAAGAAATTTAGTTTCTTATGCTCCTATCCATTTGCAATGAAGTGTTGTCTCAAGCCTCTTATGGTACCATTTTCCCCAACCTATTAGCTTCACTTTTTAGGTAATATGAACTCCTATCCTTAAATTCTCTCTTACTCCTCAGTCCAAACTACACAATCCCAGGAAAACGTAAAGTGTCTGGAATGGAGATGCCTGTTCAATCTAGGAACTGCAACAATGGCATGAATATATATAAATATGGGAAGCCTCTAATTTATCTCTTTGAATTATAAAATGACAATGCGTGCACTTTATTGTATACTTTAGGAGTAGAAGCTGGAAAATAAGAAAGACTGAATGGTTGGAGCATCAATGGCAACTAATAACAGCCCAGAAAATAACACGTCCTGAAATCCATTCTTAGCGATAGTTTAGACCATCAAATATCATCAATATCTGCTGTAAGTACATAGCTAAGTAGTTCAAATTAGAGAGAATGATCTAGCTACATTACTTTATACTGATACCAAGTTACTTAAGTCAATATATGCAATCAATATATACATGAAGAACTTCTTTTCACACTTTAACTGGATCTTGGATCATATCAAAACCAATCTTATTAGGGCACTAGATACTCAAAGTAAACAATACAATCGTGTAGCTATTTTCTGCAATGATGCTAAGTAACATAGTTACCTCAGTGACAAGTAACTAGAAGTTGTGTAACTCGCATATATAAAAAAGAAGTGAATTACTTCAACATAGTTCAAAAATAAGAAAATACTTGATCACGATAAAGGAAGACAAGTTGCAGCAAAGACGGAGCACCTAAAGTCCATTTTATTAAACGACTTCAATCGGCACATTCAGCAGGGTAAAGCTATAACAGATCCACCATACAGCCCCGCCACTTGCTTGACAAAATGCTAGCATGAAAAACTGTGGCGGTAAACCCCACTCACTCAAATGCCAACACTTTCAAAGATAAAACTGGCAAAACTTGAGGGTAAATAATGAGGGGACCTTGTTGAAGAATATTTGGCCGCTGGAGAGAGCGATATAGAAGAGAATATAGGCGTATGTTTTGAACTCTTCCTTCATCCATTTCGTATAATGATCCGCCATTTATGCCGACACACTATAACTTGGTGGATAAGTTAGAGAGTTTGAGAAATGTAGATATCAGTCTTGATTGTTGTTGCATCTATTGGTACATATTATTTACATCTATTCTCTTTTTTCACACTTGGTCTAATAGATCTACTCGAAGATGAATATCTCAACTTGTGTTTCCCCTTGGCAGTAATCCATTGCATCACAGTTTCATCTCCATCATGGTAAACATTGCATGATGATTCATTGTCGATTTGATTAACTTCTTCTTCTTCTTCTTCTACTAAACCTTCAATACTTAAACAGGCACATCAAGTAATTACACCTTAGTCAGGACGTATATTCTAAAAGTATCTTCAAACAATTTCAGGTACTTCATATTGTCAATTATTGTTTTCGTTTCTATGCTGTTTGATATGATCCCAGTTTTAGTACTTTCAATTTGGTTTTTCTAGATCTTCATCTTTGTTTCTTTCAAATTGGGTGTTGATATTTATTTGGTGTGGATTAGCTCTTCACTTTATTGCTTAATGAAGATGGTAGAAATTAGGAGTCTTCATTTCTTACTGTTCTTGTATCTGTATGTTTGAATATTTTTGGACCAAAATTAAGGTTATTTTGTTGAGATTATATGGGGTTTGAGTATAACGTGAACATATGCTACTACTGAATTTATCTCTCTTTTTCTTTATATATGTATACGCTACCTTTTGCCCTTTTTCGCATATACTACTAATTTTGAATTAATTAATAATATCATCAAAATTAATAAAACCCTCATAAAATTAAAGTTGCACGTCTTCTCTTGGCGGAAACTTTTTCTTTCCTTTTGAGAGGTCTTTTTCGTGATTAATGTTATAGCTTAATTTTTTCTTATTTTAACATAATAGAACATATACAAGAGATCTGACACGATGGATAAGGCATGGATTACGATGCATAGATTATCACCAGAATACGAGAATGGAGTAGAATCATTCTTACAATTTGCATTCCAAAATGCAAAAGATTCTAACCAAATACCTTGCCCTTGTGCAAAGTGTGGTAATGTTAAGAGGAAAAATGTGTTCTCTATAAGGGCACACTTATTCTCCAATGGTATGGATCTTACATACAAGACGTGGAAATTCCATGGTGAAGGAACTATATCAGATAGGGTAGTCAACGAATCAAAGAATATTCATCTTAACGATCAACATGATAGTGATGATCCCATTGATATGGTATATGATGCGTATGAGACTTATCAAGAAAATCCGAACGAATTTAGAAAGTTACTTGAGGATGCTGAGAAACCATTATATCATGGTAAGTGTAAATTCACCAAGTTATCAGCAATTGTGAAGCTGTACAATGTAAAGGCAAAGCATGGATGGAGCGATAAGGGCTTTGATGAACTACTGGATAATTTAGTTGCTATGTTTCCAGAAGACAATGAGTTGCCACCATCGATATACAGTGCAAAGAAATGCATGTCTACATTGGGGTTGAGTTATGAGAAAATTCATGCTTGCCCCAATGATTGCATTTTGTACAGAAAGATGTACGAGAATAGCGTCGAATGTCCTACATGTGGGTCGTCAAGATGGAAGAAGATTGGCAAGATAGATACCTTAAATGTAGGAGTACCCGCAAAGGTGTTGTGGTACTTTCCACCAATACCAAGATTTTTAAGAATGTTTAGGAACAATGATATAGCTAAGGATTTAACTTGGCATATTTCTGGAAAAAGTTTGGATGGATATCTAAGACATCCAGTCGATTCACCAGCTTGGAGTTTAATAGATGAGAAATGGCCACAATTTTCTAAGGAGCATCGAAATCTTAGATTAGCTCTATCTGCAGATGGCGTGAATCCACATAGCATGATGAGCTCCACATATAGTTGTTGGCCGATATTACTTGTCACTTATAATCTTCCACCATGGTTGTGCATGAAGAGAAAATTTATGATGCTAACTCTATTAATATCCGGTCCAAAACAGCCGGGTAATGACATTGATGTGTATTTATCACCTTTGATTGATGATCTCAAACAATTATGGGATTCAGGCATTGAAGCATATGATGCATATCGAAAAGAAAGCTTCATTCTCAAAGCTGTTTTGTTATGGACAATCAACGACTTTCCTGCGTACGGAAACTTATCAGGGTGCTCCGTTAAAGGATATCAAGCATGTCCCATATGTGCAGAAAATACAAGTGCCAACATGTTGAAACATGGAAGAAAAATTTCCTACAGAGGGCATAGAAGATTTCTACATGACTATCATCCTTATCGACGACAAAAGAAGGCTTTCGATGGTCACCAAGAGTTTAACTCTGCTCCTATAGCAATGACTGGCCATGAGGTGTTTGAGAGAGTTAAGAATATCCATTGTTGTTGGGGGAAAAAAGATGGGAAGAAAATAAAGGATGGTGGTTGCGGTAAAAGGAAGGCAAAAGAGCGACCGTTAAAGGATGATGATAAATCTTGCTGGAAAAAAAAATCAATTTTCTTTGATCTTCCGTATTGGAAGCATTTGCATGTGCGTCATGTTCTTGATGTGATGCATATAGAGAAAAATGTGTGTGAAAGTCTTATTGGCACATTACTTAACATTTCTGGAAAAACAAAGGATGGAATTGCAGCCAGAAAGGATCTAATGGAGATGGGAGTGCAGACTGAGTTGGCTCCGAAAGTGGTTGGAAATCGGACATTCTTACCCCCCGCCTGCTACACATTAAGTAAAGAGGAGAAAATGAAATTATGCAATTCTTTGCATGGAATTAAGGTTCCTACTGGGTACTCTTCTAATGTGTCTAGCTTGGTGTCCATGAAGGATTTGAAACTTGTTGGACTAAAGTCTCATGATTGTCATACTTTAATTCAACAGTTGTTTCCTATTGCCATTCGTGGTATCTTACCGAAACATGTTAGGTATACCATCACAAGGTTGTGCTTATTCTTTAATGTGCTATGTGCGAAGACTATTGATGTGTCAAAATTGGATGAGATTCAAAGAGATATTGTGACCACATTGTGCTTACTAGAAAAGGTGTTTCCTCCATCATTTTTTGATATTATGATCCATCTTGTGGTCCACCTTGTGCGTGAGGTGAAGTTGTGTGGGCCAGTTTGGTATAGATGGATGTATCCTTCCGAGAGATTTATGAAAATTCTTAAAGGATATGTACGAAATCGTAACCGGCCCGAAGGATGTATTGCTGAATGCTATATTGCTGAAGAGGCTGTAGAATTTTGCGCAGACTACTTATCCAATGTCTATACAATTGGAATACCATCACGTAATCGACAGACACTAGAAACCAAGCCTCTATCAAGTGCTAAATGCCATATGGTTTCTATTGAGGAGTTAGAGCAAGCACATCGATATGTACTGACGAATGATATTGAGATGGATCCCTATATCGAGTATGTCTTACACTAAATAATATTTTAGTAATTAAAATATTTTTTTAATAACTTACTACGATGCTTCCTTCATCAGGGAGCATTAGGCATATCTGAAGAAAACATATCCTGCTAAAGTTAAGAATCCAAAGTCATTACAAGATGAACATAACAACACTTTTATCCAATGGATTCGTGAACGGGTAATACATATTGTTCGAAACATATTTATCAAAATATGTATAATTAACAACTTCTAATTATAGGTTTTCTTTCAGCTTGGAAGTTCATCATCATATCCATCAAATGACACATATTCCTCAAATGAAGCACAGTCATGCCAAATTTCAACAAAGTTTATGTATAACAGTTAAACTATATAGTTTATGTTATCATTTTAAATTGTCTTATTCATATACATATATATATGTGTGTTTATCTTTTCAGGTTGAGGTGAAAAGGTGGATTGATGGAATTAGATTTTGCGTAGTTAACATGCAACTTCAGTTTCGTATTTTGTATATTTAGAATGTACATTAATAACTTTGTAAAGAAAATGGATATAAACAAATTGTTGGGATGACAACATTTTGTAATGTAATTATCGATGTATTTTAATTTAATGAAATCCCGTAATTTTGTGATGACAACTTCAGGTGTGTATGTATGTATATATATATATATATATAAACAGGTGTGGTATACGAAACTGTAGTGTAGCTAGTTTATATTGAAGCATACACTACGGTTTTTGATAAAACGGTAGTCTATAATAAATTTTACACTACGGTTTTTGATAAAACTGTAGTCTATTTCTCAATCATACACTAGAGTTTTGTTAAAAACCGTAGTCTATAATAAATTTCACACTACGGTAACTGTAGTCTATTACTTAATCATACACTACAGTTTTGTAAAAAACCGTAGTCTATAATAACCTTTACACTACGGTTTTTATGAAAATTGTAGTCTATACTTAATCATATACTACACTTTTGTTAAAAATCGTAGTCTATAATAACATTTACACTACAGTTTTGTTCAAAACCGTAGTCTATACTAAAGCATAGACTACAGTTTTGTTAAAAACCGTAGTCTATATTAACCTTTACACTACGGTTTTTATGAAAATTGTAGGCTATACTGAATCATATACTACACTTTTGTTAAAAAATCGTAGTCTATAATAACATATACACTACAGTTTTGTTCAAAACCGTAGTCTATACTAAATCATAGACTACAGTTTTGTTAAAAACCGTAGTCTATTATAACTTTTACACTACGATTTTTTAGAAAACTGTAGTCTATGATATATCAAACACTACGGTTTTCCAGAAAACCGTAGTCTATTGCTTATCAAACACTACAGTTTTTTCAATAAACTGTAGTCTATACATAAACATCATGAAAAACCGTAGTGTGTAGTTATAAATACACTACAGTTGAATGCTAAACTGTAGTAATTGACATGAATACACTACGGTTTTTCTTAATACACTACGGTTTTTAACCGTAGTCTATTCTCAACATAGACTACGGTTTGAAAACCGTAGTGTATACTAACAAGTATACACTACGGTAGTATAGACAACGGTTGTAAACGGTCATAGACTACGGTTTAAAACCGTAGTCTATGAGCTTTTTTCTACTAGTGGGTGGACTTAGTCGGTGCTCTTTGTTTAGAAATCCTTTACAAAAACTTAACCAAGTATTTAGCAGATTGATTAAGAATGCAGTTTTGAATGAGAGTGAATGTTAGTGAATAAAACTACTGGATTAAAGAATGCAGATAGTAGATAGCACAGTTGTTTTTATGTGGTTCGGGAAACCCCCTACGTCCACAGTCTAATCCAAACTGGATTAGATATCCACTACTAGGATACTCTTCTTGTTTATACTCGCTGAGTACGAGCCACAAGTTTCGAACACGACCTGGTTGAAACTTATGCACGAATAAGGGTCGTGTCCCTTTACAACTTACAAAAAACTATTATAATTGGATCTCTTCACGTTAATCCACTAGAAAACTACTAACTAGAGAAGATCTCCTTCCTTCTTTCTCAATAAGACACACTTGAATCTAGGTGTGATTTCGATCACAAACTGCTCAGAACACGATCTGAGAGTAGAAATCTTCTCTAGTAGATACTTCGATAAATGATATGATTTATGAGTAGAGTAACAGCTTGTTGATCGTAGATGATTATCTTGTGTGTCCTTCTATATCTGCCAGTCTTTGTTCCGAGCTTTTATAGGTGTTGAATTTGAAATTCTAACCGTTGTGTTTGATTGGTTTGAAATAAATGTGATTTACCAATCAAGGATATTGAGTCCCTAAATTATCTCATCTTGCCTTTTGAAAAGGTTGACAGAATCTTCTAAATATGGTAAGCAGATCGTTTGACAGATACTACTTACCTTCTTCTTGTCCTGATTGCGTCTCTTCCTTCGATGGTATGAATGACATAGCACAGGTTTTGGGATTCACCAACATTTAGTCTGATATCGTCTGGTTTCAACACTAAATGTCGATCTGGTCGCAGCAGATTGATATCGATCTGGTCACAGCAGATTGATATTAATTTGGTTGAAGTTGATCTGGTAGAAGACAAACTGGTCAAAGATGATCTGGTCGAAGATGATCTGGTCGAACAAAAAGTATGCTTCAAAGCATGGTTGATTCATCTGAGTGTTCTGGTAAAAGCTAATGATAATTCTGATGGATCTTCTGCTTGCTTCTGTCTGCTTCAACGATCTGGTCCTATTGACTAAGAGAAGACAGAATGACTTTTATAGGATGAAATCCTTTACAAGTTAAGTCATTTCGTAGACCGAACTAGGATCAGTTCTCTTATCTAAAACACTTTATGTTTTAGTGTCCTGGTACACATAGAACAGAGTGAGGTCTAACAGAACATGATTAAATCTAAGTGTGTTTTCGAGAGAACATCATCAAAACTAATTTATTGTGGGGTTCCCAACAATTTCCCCCTTTTTGATGATGTTGAAACCACACTTCACAATATAACCCTAGATAAAAACATAAACATTGTTGGTCCCGAAAGAGCAAGGTTTGGTGTATCGGGGGGGGGGGGGGGAATACACCAAATACAAACTTTTCAGTTTACTTGGCTGATTATCAGAGAGTTCAAGCTATTCTTAAAGAAGAAATTGCTCGGCAGATGACTGACTAGATCGATCGACAGATCGATAGCAGATCAATCGAAAACAGGTTGCTCTCTAGTGTAAATACTTAGACAATAATAAGAGTGATCTTATTACTTTCAAAGTATTGTGTGTGCGGAAATATGGTGGACTTAATTGGTGCTCTTTATATTGAAAACCTTAAATATAATCCAGATCGATAAAGTAGGTTGATTGAAATGTAGTTTAAATGATAGTGCAAGGGTTTGAATAAATAAACAACAGAATATCAATATGCAGAAGGATAAGTGACACAATTGTTTAACGTGGTTCGGGAAATCCCTACGTCCACGGTCTGATCAAAACTAGATCAGATTATCCACTACTAGGATACTCTTCTTCTTTATACTCGCGGAGAACGAGCCACAAGTTTCAAACACAATCTGGTTGAAAACTTATGCACAAATAAGGGTCGTGTCCTTTTACAACAGATTACCTCTACGTTACCACTAGAAAACTACTAGCTAGCAGAGTGATCTCCTTTCTCTCGATAAGACAGACTGGAATCGAGGTTGGGTTGGTGTGATTTAGAATCACAAACAGTTTGAAGCCTTAGTCTGACGTAGAAATTGACTGCTTGAGAATGTTTTTATCGATGTAGCACACGTATATTTTTTCAGACTTTTGAGCTCCAAAAATATATATAGGCTTTGAATTTGAAATTCTAGCCATTTGTTGATTGGTGGGAGATGATTGTAGAATGCCAATCAATGATGTCCATCATATCTGCTCTTGCCTTGTAGAAGCGTTGACTGAATCATCTAAGTATGGAAAGCAGATCGATAGTGATTACTTTCCTTCTTCGTGTCAATCAAGGATTTTCTTTCCAAACCTTAGTGGATGGACTTCAATATTGACGTGGCAAGTGGATATGATGTGTAGGAGATGTCATCTGGTGGTTTGATGACTCTATTGATCTGGTGTTTCGCTGTGATCATCGGTCTGGTCGATGACTGTCATAGCAGATCGATTTCTTCTTTTTGAAAAAATGTCTTGGTCTTCAACCTAGACTATTATTGAAATGACTTCTATAGGAATAATTCCTTTACATGCTTAGTCATCTCTTAATCTGTTCTCTATCTGAATTCACTTTATGCTTATGATCTGTTAACATGTAGAACAGTTTAACACCAATGAAAGATGTAAAAACTAAGTGTGTTTTGAGAGATCATCATCAAAATCAAAATACTTCGGGGTTCCCAAAAATTTCTCCCTTTTTGATGATGTCGAAACCACACTTAACAATATCATCCTAATTTTAAACATTAAGAGTGATCTGGTTTAAAATGCCAGATTTTTTATGTTTTCGTTATCAGGTTATAACGATTAATAGCGGTTGAGTATGTCCTGGACAATAAGGTGTTGTCATCAGAAACCCAAAAAATTTTCATAGATAAGAACATGTAGAGCAAATGGGTTACAGAGTCCAAAACACAATGTAAGAATTACAAATAGTGAATGATGTGAAATAAGGTATCTATCTCCTCTTCTTCTTTTCCTCTTGTTGCTTCTTTATCTTTGCTCTTGTCTCATCCGAGATCATCTGCACACTTTCATAAACTCCCTCTCTGACCCTGATGTAATCTGGGTCTTCAGTATCGATCTTGTACCCCCTGTTTTCTGCAAGTTGATTAATAAAGTTAAGCAGGTAGGTTTTGTCAGGGAGTTTAGTGCCATGGATTTCTGGGCATTCTCTGTATTCTCTATCTGGTGTAATGATAGTGATCTGGGCCTCTGCAGCTACTGTTCTTATGGCCTGGACCAGATCCTTTGCATCGTTCATGTCTAGATACAGGTTGAAAGCTTCATGAGCAGTGCCCTCGCAGTAGTTCGGTTCTTTTATGAAGTATCTGCACATTATGAACCCATACTTCAATCCCTCCCATCCTTCTTTCAGATTGTCTGGCACCTAGCTGGTTTCTCCTTCTTTTGGTTTCTTTGTCTTAAAGGGAGCAGAGAAGGACCAGTCGGATCCAGACTTCTTCTTTTTCTTCTTCAGTGGCTGGGATTGACTTGATCTGCTTGATTGAGATTTAGATGGCCTCATGGATTGAGCAGATGGTTGACTTGGTTGATCTGGTTGTGCTGGCTGCTCAAGTTGAACCTCTGTTCTTTCTCCAACAGCACCAGATTGACTTTTTCCTTTTCCTCCAGCTTCTTTCTCTTTCCACTTCCTACATCCTTCCCCCTTTTCGACATCATCAATATAGATTTTGATGAGTTCCTTAAGGGAGGTGATCTCCTCCATCATCTCCTTCATCTCCTTTTCAGAATCCATCTTGTAGTTGAGCAGAGATGTGATATTGGAGTTGGATTCATCAATCTTTTGCTCCATAGATGATTTTGCACTGGTGAGATCAGCAGTGTAGTTGTCTTGATCTTCTTTGATCTCTCCAATCTCATCTATGTATGTGTCGATCATTGCCTTAGAGGAGTATCTCAGATCGCGCAACTTTCTCTCCACAAAGTTCACCCCTTCATCTTCAAATTTTCTGAGTTGTGATCTGATTTCAATCTTTGCTGCCTTGATCACTTCCTTAGTAATTCCATCAGTCTGGTCTTTAACTATGGCATGAACCAGGTCTTTCTCTTTCTTGGCAAACTCTGTAACAATTTTGTACATCTTTTGGACTTTAATCTCCATTGTTGACAGAGTTTGATCAGTCTGCTTTGTCCTCTGCTCAACAGTAGACTTGTCATCATCCATTTTCTTGTTGAGCTCTTCCAGCTTCATTCTGTATACTCTCTTCAAGTGATTTCAGACTGTTGTTGAATTCAGTGAGGACTCTGGTGGCCTGGTCCTGGACAGTTGAAAGCGTGCCATACATGAATTTGTTTACTTTAATGGAGATTAAATCTTTGACTTGTTCATTGGACAGAGATTGATGCTGAGTCATCAATATCTCTTCCAGATCTTTGGTCTCCACAAATTCATCCATGGTTGCTGCTACAGAGGGAGTGTATATATCATCTGTCAGTTTTCCTCCCACCCTCTGTCCAGCAGGTTGATCTTCCTCGCGTATGTAATCAACCACCTCGATTTGTATTGGTCCTTTCTGGGCTGGTTCCCCCTTAGCCTTTGCAGTTTTCTCAGCTGGTTCAGCAGCTGGCATTGCCTGATCAGCAGCATCAGCCTGTTGCTGAGCTGGTTCTGGTTCTGCTGCACCCTGTTGGTGAGCTTCATCTATCTCTTCCTCTTCATCTACAACACTTTCGAAGAATTGTATCATCCCTTCTTTCTCATACACCGACTTCAGATCAATTTGTAGCTTCTTGGCCTCATGCTGAGCTATGGCCAAGATGCTCTGGAGGTAAGCATCTCTCAACTCTGATACGGAGGAGACTTCAAAGATATTTAGAAGTATAGCTTCTTCTGCCTTGAGTGCAGAGATCGATCTGGTCTTGAGAAGTGCCTCAAGGACATAGAATTCCTTGTCCTTAATGAGAAGAAGCAGTTTCAGTCACTTAGCAGCATCATAGCTTTCTGGAGTTAGCTGTATGCCAGGAAATGTTTTAATAACTGAGTGATCTGCTTCTGCTTCTAGCAGCTTCACCACAGTTTCAGCCTTTTTCTTCTCCTCATCCTCATTGGAGGATTCATCTTCTTCCTCTTCTTCCTCATCAATCTGCTCTAATTGTTCAGCAGATGATGGACTAGCTGTGTGTGCAGGAGAAAAGTCCTTTTCTTGATTTGGGTCAAAAGAGGAGATGGGGGCAACTTTCTCTGGTGGACCCCCAATCAGAATATCCTCATCCTCAACCCCCTGTTGAGGGATAGGTGTATCTATAATAGCAGGTTCCTTAACCTGGACCTCTTCCACTGGTTCAGAGATTTTGTGTAATCTTCTCCTCTTGGGTTTTGGTTGTTGAGCAGCTGTCGAAGCATCAGTGTCCACTGAGCTTGCTCTTCTTGTTACTCTTTTTGAAGGAGTTCTCTCCACTGGTTTTTCCTTGGTTGCTTTTGATTTAATAGACTTTTCTGCAGGGGCAGATGGGGGAATCCAGATTGGATTTGAGCTCCCCATCTCCATCAGTGCATTAGCATGCACTGGATCTGTTACCTTGGCGATCAGATTGGCTGTGATTCCCATGGACATCTCGATCTGATGTTGGTCTTTGGAAAATTGCAATCTGTCGTTGAACTCAATCACTTCATCCCATTTGTGTTGTTGGAAAAATGTTTCCAGCATGAAGCTAATCTTGGTGGAATGCCTCAGACTGCTTCTCTTGACTTCAATGCCTGGGCTCGCTCCCTTGATAAATGTGATCATTTTTGCCTCCTTCGTTAACAGATCAAATAGAATTCTACTCCAATTAACAGGGAGATTTAGCACCCCAGCCGTGAGTATCTTGAACTTCTCCGGCGTCACTTGGTCATATGAACCGTTGTGGTTCATGAATATCTGTTGTACAAACTCGAAGACAATCTTGTACTCCGGAGCAAGCAGTCCCCGGTTGAACATTTTGTTAGTGTAGGTTATTGGTACAACCATCACCATCTCGATTGCTTCCTGCAGTTGATCCTCTGTGTATAATTTTCAACACTTTGTAAGACCTCGTCTATAATGTTCAACACTTTGTAAGTTGTGTTGCTTGTAGTATTTCCCTTGCTTACACGAACGGTGGCCTCGTTCCCACCTTTCTCTCCTTGCCATGTGAGGTAGAAGATTGCCACTTCCTTCGGCAAGAATTGGAGAGGATGTGTGGTGATAATGTTGTGAAATCCTACAACACAGTTAAAATAATATAGGTGAACACCATTCTTCCATCAATGAAGTATGAGTGTTCAATAGCAGTTTAAGCAATACAGAATGTCAAGTTCCACGGTTCAATATTTGTTCACAGATGTATGCTTATCGATAAACTTGTTTTTCAAGACATGGCAGTTCACATAAGACAGTTAAAAAGGTGATATAGAGCATTTAAACATAAAAAAGTCGTAGTTATCAAGAACGGCATATTGATCTTGATGGATATATTGGTTCAGAAATTTAACTTGCTCGATAAACAGAGTTGATTTGGGAGCCATTTTTAAGAGAGAGATTTTTGAAAGGTTTGAGGGAGTTAGGAAATGGCGGAAAAATTTGCTAAGTGTTTGTCGAAGAAGAAGAGTGTAGGTAGTAATCACGCAGTCGAACACATATATATAGATAAATGATAAACGGTGCAAATTAAAAGAAATAAAATTAAGGGATTAGATTTATTCTTCCCATTTTAGTTTTCTCGCTTTTCTAAATTATAGACTTATAGTCTATTACCGCCTCTACTCTGCGTCTGATACACGCGCTTTGACCCTAGGGTTGCAATGTGGCGCGTGTCAGTTTGAGCCGTCCATTTGTTTCCTTTTTCTTGATTTGGTAAATATCTTCGCGATCACAGTTCCCAAGCACAATACTAATCATCACAAAAATAAAAGATTTTGTATATTATGTCAGAATTTAGACATATAGGCTATGATTAAAATTGATATAATCGTCGTATTTAGATTTATTCTGCTGACATTACCCCTTGACTAAGTAGCACAGATATTATTAAAAAAATATTAATTTCCACGTGGCTACTAGTCATCTGCTCCAGATTGATTTGTTGAATCTGTTGTTGATTCCCTGTTGGAATTCAATTGATCTGTTCTTCATCAATCTGTACTTTGATGATCTGGTACTAATTCCCTGTTGGAATTTTACTTGATCTGTTCTTCATCAATCTGTACTATGTCAATCTGGTCCTCTCTTCCACATTTAACAATCCTAAATTACCACAAAGCATCTTGAATCTTTCTTCTGGTAATGCTTTGGTAAGAATGTCTGCTCTCTGTATTTCAGTGTGTATCTTCTCGCTCTGTACATGTTTTCTTTCAACATGATCCCTTATAAAGTGATGTCTCACATCTACATGTTTGCATCTGGTATGCAAGACAGGATTCTGTGTGATTGCCATAGCACTTGAGTTATCACAGAAAATGGGTATCTCCTTGACATCGATCTCATAGTTCTTGAGTTGTTGCTTTAACCAGAGTATTTGAGCGCAACAACTCCCAGCTGCCATATATTCTGCTTCTGTGGTTGATATGGCAACAGATGTCTGCTTCTTTGAGAACCAAGAGATCAGTTTATTTCCTAAAAACTGACATGTACCAGATGTTGATTTTCTGTCCAACTTGCATCCGACATAATCTGAGTCTGTATATCCAGTTAGTTCAGAGTTGTCTTCACAAGGATACCATAATCCAATGTGAGTTGTTCCCTTAAGATATTTTAATATCTTTTTAGCTGCTTCCATGTGAGACTCTTTGGGGTTTGCTTGATATCTTGCACATACTCCTACTGCAAATGTAATGTTAGGTCGACTGGCAGTTAGATAGAGTAGTGATCCTATGATCCCTCTGTATTGAGTAATATTTGTTGGTTTTCCCTCTGGGTCAGGATCAATTTTCCCGTTGGTCTGCATAGGAATCTTAACAGGTTTACAATCTATGACTCCAAATTTAGTCAGCAGATCTTGAATATACTTTGCTTGATTAATAAAGATGCCATCTGGTAATTGCTTGATCTGCAAACCTAGAAAGAAACTCATCTCCCCCATCATGGACATTTGATACTTATTTTTCATAAGTTCAACAAATTTATCACATAAATAAGTAGATTGGGATCCAAAAATGATATCATCTACATAGATCTGTACTAGAAGAATATTCTCTTTGACTTTGATGATGAATAAGGTCTTGTCAACTGATCCTCTTCTGAATCCAGATTCTAGTAGAAATGTTGACAATGTCTCATACCAAGCTCTAGAAGCTTGTTTTAGACCGTAGACTGCTTTTGTCAGTCTGTATACTTTCTGATTTGGGATCTGTTTCTTCGAATGCAGGTGGCTGTTCCACATATACTTCTTCTTCAAGTATACCATTTAGAAAAGCACTTTTTACATCCATCTGGTATACCTTGAACCTTTTGTGTGCAGCATATGCTAAGAACAATCTTATTGCTTCTAGTCTGGCTACGGGTGCAAATATTTCATCAAAATCAATGCCTTCTTGTTGATTATAGCCTTTTGCTACTAATCTGGCTTTGTTTCTGACTACTTCACCATTCTCATCTCATTTATTTTTGAACACCCATTTTACACCTATTACTCCTTGGTGTTTGGGTCTGTCCACGAGATACCAGATCTCATTTCTTTTGAACTCATTAAGTTCTTCTTAGATTACTTTTATCCAATCTGCATCTTGTAATGCTTCATGAGCATCAGATGGTTCAATGCGAGATAAGTAGCAGCTCAACAAGGCACTTTCTCCATGCATTCTTCTGGTCCTCACACGATCTGATGGGTTCCCAACAATCTGTTCTGGTGGGTAATCTTATATCCATCTCCTTCTCCTAGTCATATCTTCATCAGATATCTCAGGATCAGGTTGATCTGTTGGTTCCTCAAATTCAGTGTGTGCTGTTGATGAAGCTTGGAATGGATTGTAATCTTCTCCTACTTCTGGATTTAGATTTTCAGGTTGATCATCATCTGTAATGACTGTTTCATTGCTTTCAGTTGGTGATCTGTTTTCATCCAGTTCATGTTGGATTATTCCCCCTTGCTGTATGATTTCATCAGCAATAGGTGGAGTATTGATCTCTTCATCATCACTTTTTGAGTTCCAGATTAGAATATCTGCTAATAGCAACTCACTCATCTTTCTTGTAGTCATCTGGTTTTCTATCTGTTTATCATTTGATGGCCTGTACTCAACGATGGACTCATCAAAAACAATATGAGGTGTTATCTCCATAATATGAGAGTTCTTATTGTAGACTCGATATGCTTTGCTGATATCAGAATATCCTAAAAATATTCCAGGATCAGTTTTGCTATCAAAAGTCTTCAATTGAGATTTTCCATTATTATGTATGTAACACAAACAACCGAATGTGCGAAAGTAAGAGATCTTAGGCTTTCTATTGTTCCAAATCTCATATGGTGATTTTCCATGTCTGAGTGTAATTGATGATCTGTTCTGAGTATAGCAGGCTATGTAAATAGCTTCTGCCCAGAATTTCTTAGGTAGATTGGTAGCATTTAGCATAGTACGGGCTGCTTCTTTTAGTGATTTGTTTTGCCTTTCAACAACTCCATTTTGTTGAGGTGTTCTAGCAGCTGCAGTTTGATGAGTGATCCCCATCTTATTGCAGTATGCTTCAATCTTCTGGTTGAGAAATTTTGTTCCTTGATCTGTTCTGATAGTAGCCATATTCACCTTCTTCTGTTTGGTGATCTTGTGTAGAAAATCGGGTAGTTTGGCTAGTGTCTCTTTCTTCTTTAACAGAAAGATGACCCAAGTGAACCTTGAATAGTCATCTATGATTACTAAGGTATATTTTCTTCCATTTACACTTAGTGGTTTTATTGGTCCAAACAGATCCAGATGCAAAAGTTCCAGTATTTTGATGTTAGTTAGCTGTTTTACTTGATCTGGTAGACCTTCCACCAACTTCTCTTTCCAGATGCAAAAGTTCCAGATACACTTAGTGGTTTTATCTGGTCTGCTTTCCAGCTTGACAAGCATTACATACATGATCTTTGTCATAAACTTGATCTGGTAGACCTTCCACCAACTTCTCTTTTGCAATCTTGTTTATTGACTTGACATTTAGATGACTCAATCTCTTGTGCCATAACCAGCCTGTTTCTGATACAGTTTTAGTAACTAAGCAGGTCTCGATCTAGTTTGTCCACTGGACAATATATAACCTGTCCTGCAATTTTCCGGTAAGGAGTATCTCATCTCCTTCCTTGTTCTTTACAAAGCAATTGTTAGTATCAAAGATGATCTGATTACCATTTGCACAGAACTGACTAACCGAAAACAGATTGTGGTTAAGACCCTCAACATATGATTCATTTGAGATGGTAGTCTTGCCAACCTTTACTTTTCCATATCCTCTAGTGTATCTTTTTGAGTTACATCCAAAGGTGTCCTGTGGTCCTGTCTTTTCAACGTAATCTGATAATAAGTTTTTGTTACATGTCATGTGCTTCGAAAATCCACTATCAATTATTCAGATTGTTCCTCTTGCTATCGTGTTTCTTCTTGCAGTCTTCTGGTCCTGCAATTAGTTAAACCACTACTAGAAATTTGAACATAGATCACACATCATAGATGACATTTTTTTCACAAAATGTCATGTATGAGCGTATTTTT
>JAPKLX010000862.1:20814-38051 GCA_026898415.1 Leonotis leonurus | reverse complement strand
GATTATGGTATCCATGTGAAGACAATTTTGAATTAACTGGATATACTAACTCAGATTATGCTGGATGTAAACTGGACAGAAAGTCAACATCTGGTACATGTCAATTTCTAGGAAATATACTGATTTCTTGGTTCTCAAAGAAACAGACATCAGTTGCCACCTCAACTACAGAGGCAGAATATATGGCAGCTGGAAGTTGTTGTGCACAAATACTATGGTTAAGACAACAGCTTAAAGATTATGAGATTGATGTCAAGTAAATACCAATTTTCTGTGATAGTTCAAGTGATATAGCAATCACACAGAACCCATTGTTGCACACCAGATGCAAACATGTGGATGTGAGACATCACTTCATAAGAGACCATGTTGAAAGGAAACATGTACAGATTGAGAAAATACACACTGAAGTTCAGAGAGCAGACATTCTCACTAAGGCATTACCAGAAGAAAGATTTAAGATGCTTTGTGGAAAACTAGGACTTTTAAATCTTGAAGAAAGAACCAGATTGATCTAAACCAGATCAAATTCAATATTCCAACAGGGAATCAAAACCAGATCATCATGGTCCAGATTGATAAAATCCAGATCACGTGAAATTCCAACAGGGAATTGACACCAGATCACTGAGTATATGTCAATTAATCAAATTCCAACTGGGAATTAGTAAAGGAGTCAAAACACCAGATTGAACAGTGGCACAACCAGATCGATAGTTATCACTATGCAAGAGATCGTCCTTGACCAGATTACTGAATGCCACGTGGATATTAATTTAATATATTTCTTATTAATTATCTCATTACTTAGTTAAGGGGGAAAGGTCAACTATATATTGCGACTAACTATACAAAATATCTAATTTCTGACTCTAGATATCAAATCTTTTATTTTTGATGATTAAGTACAGTAATTGGGAAACGTGATCGAGGAAATATCTTCCAAATCAAGAAAAAGGGAGAATATGACTGCAACAAAAACAACATACCACGTCACAACCGTTTGATCAAGCACGTACATCACACGATAAAGAGAGGCGGTTATAGATTGTAAACCTAGAACATGGAAAGGCGGGAAAAGCTGAAAAAGGGAAGGATTTCTGAATATTTTAGTCCTTTACTTATCTTCTCTTTCGTTTATATGTTTGATAAGTTGTTTCATCTATCACTTACACTTATATTTCTCGAAACACTTAGCAAAATTTCCTCTCTTTCAAACTCTCTCTACTTTCTAAATTCACTCTGTTTTAGTAACAATGGCACCCAAATCCTCTGTTTTTCTTGACCAAGCGAACTTTCTGAAACCATATCTGCACCAAGACCTTTTCGCCACTCTTGATACCTTCGGGTTTCACAAACTAGAAAAGGCATTTGACCTTGTTCGCCAATGCAAAGGTTCACTATTTTATGGTTTTGTTGTGATTTGTCCTATGTTACTTTTCAATCATGCGTTTTAAACTGTTCTCTTTTCTCATCTGCATATACGAATGGTTATGGTTACTGTGATATAAACTGCTAGACTGTATAAACTGTTTTGGGCACTTATACTTCACTGATGGAAGGATAGTGCTCACATATGCTCTTCTGTGTTTTCAGTAGGCTTTCACAATATTATCACTTCACACCAAGTTCATTTTGTCACAGCCCAATTTCTTAACCATCTCTTAGTCAAGAAATTAAGCCATGACTTAACTAACTTGGAAACAACTCTAGTAATTTATGTTTGGTTGCAAAGAAACTTGAACTTATTCTCGCGAAAAACAGGGCAGGGCCGACACATCGACTTCGAAAGCTCATAACTTTCTCATACGGACTCCGAATTTAGATCCGAAAGAACCATTGGAAAGGTATTGAAAAGATCTTTAAAATGACACTAAATTCAGAAAATTCGGACTTATGAAACTCACGAAAAAGTGGGTTCAACGAGCTGCCCTGTTTCTAGCAAAAACAAAGTTTGCACAATTTTTGAATTTGGAGTTTCAACACATCTAAATACCAACTCAAGAAACCAAAAGATAGAGATAAAAATTGATAACTCATAAGGAAAAGTGCTACCATGGATATCAAGGGCTAAACTGATACGAAGGTATCAAACGTTCAAATGACATCAAAACATAGATTTGCAACGGAAGAAATAGTTGAGCTACATGTATGACGACACATAACTCAACTTACAAAATATCCATCATCAAACAACAAGACAATCTATGGTTCACTGACAATTTATATACAAAGATAACCACAGTGTTCAAATCCATCGCCACCTCCAGCTCAACCTGCACGTTAAGAAAACATGCAGGGCGTGAGTACATAAAGCACTCAGTGGACACATGCCAAAACATTTAAAACTTGCTCATAGAGCTAAAATATTGACTTGCCAAATCTTTCTATTCTGAAAATAATGTAACTGAATATGTATAAAATGTGTCTGTAAACAAATATCTGAAATCTGAAAATATGCAGTATGCAACATGCTATGCTGGCATTCTTTTTCTCTTGCTGTGTCGGTCCCGAAGGCTACCCGCTCACAGCTGCTTATGAAATCTGAAATACCATATCTACGCACTTCTTGTGTTGAGAGGTAGGCCTCCCTCTCAAACACTATGACCGGCCAGTCCGCTCACCGGCTCACGGTCACATATGTGTACACAAACCCTTACCGGCAGCTCGTCCGGCATAGGGCCGATATCGTAATTCTCTCGTAGATAGGCAATATGCATCATGCATCATGCACTCATAAATATAGGCAAGTCAACTTCTTTAAACATAAAAACATATCAAAGCATAAACAAATCTTTAGCTCATGCATAACTTTGGTTAGAAAGCCCACCTGGATGTTCCTTAGAGCTAAGGAACTAATTTACTCATAGCCACCAATTATCCCTGTCTTCTAGATTCTCTTTTCTTTCTGCTCTTATTTCCTTCTTGGTCTCATCTGACCCTTTTTCTATAATGATACAAATCTAATTAGCTTCTCATACTTAAATCTCAATATTGCGTTTCTTTATCTACTAACTAACAATTTCTAATTCTTACATACTTAGCTCTTTAATTCCAACAAATTCACATTATACTTCATATTCTTCCCTCATCTCAATTATGATCTTAGATCACACAAATAACTCCTCTATATACACCTTTGGATCATCCCCTTCTCCAAGCATTTTATAGATCTTAATGATGTGATGATTATATCTTTAATCTCTTGCTTCATTCATGCTTACTACCATCTAAATAACTCTAATACATCATCATCTAAGCAAATCAATATCAACATATATATAAACTATGAAACTTCATTAACCATTAAATTTTGAAAATCCATTTCTAGTGCTTGGAAAATTCCAAATAAATTAATCTAGGTATTATTCATACCATTGAACTCAAATATGATCTCAATTACATAAATAAAATCAAAATCTTATAGAACAATTTAAGTAGAATTTTCGGTCCTTAGTGCTTAGGATAGAAAACTTGATTTTGATCTAATTTCTTATTCTAATCATGTTTATTGACATCTAATAGCACTTATCTATGCTCAAAACAATCACATTCTACATAATCAAATTAGGGTTCATGGGAAAGAATTAGGACAAATCCAATTATTCCTCATCTTATGCAATTCTTTCCAAAACATCACTTAATTCATGATATTCTATCCATTTCATACACCATACTTGAGGATTAACATCATATCTTATAAATTATAGATATCATGGATGATAACATAAACTTTCTTAAATTTCTACAAACTAAAGATGTAAAGAGAAGGATTAATTACCTTAAAGATGATTATTTCTTGAAAACTAGATCAAAACCTAGCTTAGAACTTGAATTATGGAAGGAGAAATTTTTTGGCTATGGTGGGAGAGGGGGTGCACGACCATGGGAGGAAGAATAAGGTTGATGGTGATGATAATATGATATATATCTCATTTCTTATAGATTAAGTAATTATATTTTATTAATTAAATAATTAAATACACAATTCTACATCACTCTAGGGGGTTCTAGAACCTTCTAGAACCTCCATTTTTGGGTTCCGAGATATTAATACTGGATTACTCATCTCGACACAAGGAATTCACTGGTTCAGACTGTTCGTGATTCCGAGTTCGTATGAATAACTTATTCGAGTTTTAAATTACCGAATGAATTTAATTAAATAAATTCCTTCTCAAAACAATATTTTCTAACAAAATCCTTATAATAATCTCTTCTATATACCTTAGAAAATCGGGCAAAATTTATAGATATTGCTACGGCTGTCGAATTCCCAAATTGAATTCTTGCCGAAAACTAATTAAATTATTACCGAAATTACGATAATAAATTTTTATTCTTTCTTTTGTCTGTTTTCAAGCTTAATGGAATTTCTAATTCCATTTTTCTATATTATCTAATAGATAAAAATTTTCTCTTCTGAGGGGTATGCTTCGTCTGAATTTATTCTATCTTAACCCCTCTCTTTAATCTCTAGTATGGAATTAATAACTTCCAATTTCTTTCTTAACGAAATATTCGTAATTCTTTCTTCTAAATCGTATAATAGATTCTTCAAACTCTTCTTAATCTCATAAAAATATTCTCTTAAGGATGCATAGCCTTAATTAAGGTTTAATTACATTTTAGTTATGGCTACAGTATTTCGGGGTATTACACATTTCCTACCCAAGGATGTTGCAGCCTTCTACCTCTCATGGCAGGGAGAGAGGGGTGGAACCGAGGCAACCATCAGGGTCAGTAAAGGGAACACAATCAGTAACACCTCGTATAACGTCATCAACATCATCAACGATGTTTACAAAGTGAAGGATGAAGGCCTTGATCTTGGAGAAATCACTGCATAACAGCTGCAAGAAGCTGTGGAGATAGTGATGATTATACCCATCCAATACACAAACAGGATGTTTGTCCGTGCACTTCTCGCTCCAGAATTCAGAATTCTATTTGAATTCGTACAGCGAATTTTTCTCAACCACAACGGATACTACGATCAAGTCACTCCTGAGAAGTTCAGGATCCTAGCAGCAGTGGTACTCAACCTCCCAGTGAACTGGAGCAGGATTTTATTTGATCTCTTGGCCAAGGAAGCCAAGATGATCCTGTTCGTGAAAGGAGGATCCCCTGGCATTGAAGTGAAGCGCAGCAGTTTGAGACTCTCAACGAAAATAAGCTTCATGCTGGAAACATTCTTCCCTCATCACCAGTGGGACACTGCTGTTGAGTTTAACACCAGACAACATTTTCCCAAGGACCAGCATCAGATAGAAATGTCGATGGGCATTTCAGCAAATCTGATTGCCCGGGTGAAAGACTCAGTGGTTCTTAGTGGCCTGATGGAGATGGGAAACTCGAATCCCATCTGGATTCCCCCACCTGGTCAAGCAGATTGCTCCACAAAAACCAAGATCACAAAGGAAAAGCCAATCGAGAAGACACCCACCAAGAGAACCACCAGAAGATCAAGCTCGATTGACATAGATACATCTACAGCAGCCCAACCACCTAAATCTAAGTGCAGACGACTTCAGAAACTATCTGATGAAGCCCAGGCTGAAGCACCTACTGCTGCAGCAACTGTCATTCCTCAACAGGAGGTTGAGGAAGAGGAAGTTCTGCCGGGTGGACCACCGGAGGATGTGGCCCCCATCTCATCTGTGCACCCAGATCACTCCAAGGACTTCTCTCCTGCACATTCTACTAGTCCATCATCTGCTGAACACTTAGAGCAGATCGATGAGGAAGCTGAGGGAGAAGAGGCATCTACTGATGAGGAGGAGGAGTTACAGAAGGCAGAGACAGTGGTGAAAATGCTAGAAACAGAGGCCGATCACTCTGTGCTCAGAACATTCCCTGGGATCCAGCTTACCCCAGAAACTTATGACATAGCCAAGAGGCTCAAATTTCTGTTGCTGGTGAAAGATAAAGAATTCTATGTTCTGGATGCCCTGCTCCGCACCAGATCCATCCATGCATTAAAAATCGAAGAAGCCACCTTACTCAAGATTTTTACTGCTGCATCAATCTCTGAGTTAAGGGAGACCTACCAGCCAGACATACTTGGAATGGCAAAATTTGAGGCTGAAGAACTTCAGATCGACCTGCGATCTGTTTATGCGACAGCTGATATGCTGGATTTTTATAACAGCATTGAAGAAAAGGATGGAGAGGAAGAGGCTGAAGCAGCTCAGGTTGATGCTCACCAACAGGGTGCAGCAATAACAAAACCAGATCAGCCCATGGCTGAGGTTGAACAGCCCCCTACTGCACTGGCTGAGGAGGAACCAGTTCATGAACCAGAACATGAACCAGCAGGACAGAGGGTGGGTGGTGTACACACAGATAACATATACACCCCTGCTGTCGCTGCCACAATGGATGAATACGTTGAAATGTCAACTCTGGAAGACATATTGATGACCCAGCATCAATCCCTGTCTAATGCACAAGTGAGAGATCTCATCTCCCAGAAAGTTGACAAGTACATGTACGGAACACATGTCGATCAAGTTGACTCTGACTTGAGGAGAATATGCAGGCTGAAGTTTGAAGAAGTTAGCAAGAAAATGGACGATGATCGAGTTGCTGCTGAAGAAAGAAAGGCACAGATCGATCAAAGTCTGTTTACCACTGAGCTCAAAGTCAAAGAAATCTACAAGATTATCACTGCCTTCACTGAGAAAGAGAAGGACATGACAGCTGATATTCTAAAGGAAGCCATCTCACACACCAAGGCCATGTTCAGACAGTTTGAGGTCAATGGGAAGAATTTTGTCGAACGGAAGTTAAGCGAACTGCGCTATCCCACAAAAACAATGATCGACACATATTTCAACGACTTTGGGATTGTCCAGGAAGATGTAGAGCGTCACACAGCTGAATTGTCCAACATTACAAAATCATTTCAAAAGCAGCTTGATGATTCCAACCTCAACATCACTTCCCTGCTTACACAGAAGGTGGAGACCGACAGAGAGATCAATGCATTGAAGGAAGAGATCTCTTCCCTCCGGACACTTATCAACATGGTTGTTGCTGATGTCGAAAAGGGGGAAGGGACTGGGAAGAAAACAAAGCCATCTGCTGCTGCTGAAAAAGGGAAAGGAAAGGAGATAGCTCAACCGGAGCAGCAGAGCACAGCACAAACAACCAGCCCTCCATCTGCTCCATCTGCTCACACTCAAAAATCTAAATCATCTAGCAGATCGAGCCAGACTCAAAAGAAAAAGAAGAAAACTGGATCCAGCTGGCCATCGACTCACATCAGACCATCTGGAGTGACCAACTGGGTCCCATTTCACCTAAGAGATGGATGGGAAGGGCTCAAGAATGCATTCGTTCTCTGCAGATACATCCTGAAGGAACCTGCATACACTGATGGATCACCTAACGAAGCATTCAATCGATATCTAGACATGAATGATGCTAGTGATCTGTTGGAAGAGATTAGAAAAGCTGCAGCACAAGCTAACATCCAGATCACTGCACCCGAAAAAGAATACAGATCATGCCCCACCATTCCAGGGACTGATCTACCAGACAAGACATTCCTGCTCACCTACATTAACCAACTTGCTGAGAACAGAGGGTACAAGGTTGATGTAGAGGACCCGGACTACATAAGGATGAGAGAGGGGATATACGAGAGTGTCCAGCTTAATCGTTAAAACCTAAATAACGAACAATTATCTATCTGGTCATCAAACCAGATCACTCTTAAGAATTGCTCGGACATCATTGTAAAGTGTGGTTTCGACATCATCAAAAAGGGGGAAATTGTTGGGAACCCTAGGGTTTTTAGTTTTTATGATGGTCTTTCGAAACACACTTAGCTATTTTAGAGCCTAAACTGTTCTACATGTAAAAACAGATCACTAGAAATAAAGTGAATCCTGTTATGGAACAGATTAGGAGATGACTTGAAGTGTAAAGGAAATATTCCTATAGAAGTCAATCTCAACTTAGAATAGGATGAAAGTCAAGATTTCACGCCAAAAGGAATCGATCTGCTGTAACAGACAGTGACCAGATCGATGCTTACAGCGAGGAACCAGAACGATTGAGTCATCAATCCACCAGCTGACATCATCCTACACATCATATGCTCTTGCCACGTCAAGATCAAGTCCATCCAACTGGGATTGGAAAGAAGATCTTCGGTTAACACATAGAAGGAAAGAGACCGTTAGCAAACTGTTTTCCATAACTCAAAGATTGAGTCAACCTTTCCTATATGGCAATAACAGATATGATGGAAACCATTGATTGGCAATATACCATCTATCTCACGTCAATCAACAAATGGCTAGAATTTCAAATTCAATGCCTATATAGTTGAAGTTAGAAATCTGGAAAAGGTGAGAACATACTCGCAAGCTAAACTGTTGTCATACTTTCAAGCAATCTGCCATCCAGACTTAGAGCTTCAACACCCTGTGATTTTACATCACACCAACCACCTCGATTCAAGTCTGTCTTATCGAGAGAAAGAAGATCACCCTGCTAGCTAGTAGTTTTCTAGTGGTAACGTAGAGGTAATTTGTTGTAAAGGGACACGACCCTTATTTCGTGCATAAGTATCTTTCTAGTTGTGATTGATACTTGTGACTCGTTCTCCACGAGTATAAAGAAGTAGAGTATCCTAGTAGTGGATAATCTGGTCTAGTTTTGACCAGATCATGGACATAGGGATATCCCGAACCACGTTGAACAACTGTGTGCTTTATATTCTTGCATATCTATTTTTGGTTGTTTATTATTCTAACTCCTTTGCACTATCATTCTATCTTCATATCAATCAATCTCTTAAACAATCTGGATAATACTTAAGGTTTTCTAAACAAGAGCAATCGCTATTCCACCATTATTCCGTACTCACTCAACACTCAGAAAGTAATAAGATCACTCTTATTATTAGCTAAGTGTTTTCACTAAGAGAGTAATCTGTTTGGACTAAACTGCTATTGATCTGCATATCGATCTGTCTAGTCATCTTTGAGCAATTTATTATACAGAATAGCTTGAATTCTCGCATAACTTGTCAAGTAAACTGAAAAGTTTGTATTTGGTGTATTCCCCCCCCCCCCATACACCAAACCTTGCTCTTTCGGGACCAACACAATCCCAGTTGGATGGACTTTAATCTTGGCGTGGCAAGAGCATATGATGTGTAGGATGATGTCAGCTGGTGGATTGATGACTCAATTGTTCTGGTTCCTCGCTGTAGGCATCGATCTGGTCGCTGTCTGTTATAGCAGATCGATTCCTTTTGGCGTGAAATCTTGACCTTCATCCTATTCTAAGTTGAGATTGACTTCTATAGGAGTATTTCCTTTACATTTCAAGTCATCTCCTAATTTGTTCTATAACAAGATTCACTTTATCTCTAGTGATCTGTTTTTACACGTAGAACAGTTCAAGCTCTAAAACAGCTAAGTGTTTCGAAAGATCATCATCAAAACTAAATATCTTAGGGTTCCCAACAAAGTCTAATTTATGATCCCATACTACCACCAACTAAATACCAATTAAATGAAGATCAGAGAGAAGAGCCATATTTAATTCAACTAAGTTTTCTTTTATATAGCTGTTCTTCACCATACTTGACACTTCGAGCACACATGTTTTGTGAATAATCAGCTGTAGCATACGCTAAAGAATTATCGCCAAGCTCAGACTGAATTTCATCCCAAGCATTTTGGTAATTAATTTGTCCATGCCCCATTCAAATGAAGGGCCACCCAATCTATTACAAGATTTATACATGCATCGTTCAAGTCAGAAAGACAAAAATGTAAAATTGTGCCTACCTTAATATAATATAGACATAACATATATATTTTCCCAAAAAAATAAATATTATATATAGAAACATTGAACATAAACCTGGAAGTTTGGTGTAATCCCAGAGCCTCCAGCAAGCATATCAAAGTCAATTTTCATTCTATGAGGCGAAGCTTTTAATTTATCAATTGTTGAACTAATGGTTGCAATCGAATCTGAACTCCAGGCCTATAACAAACAATACAGCCACACCAGCATTGTAGTAATTGTTTGTACCAACGGATTTCATTGCATCCAATGGTAGTAATTTTTGGGCTGATTTTACCATGTGCTGAAGAAGTTTAAAAACTACAATATGCTAGGGTTGTATATATTAAGTTTAAATAAGACGAGAGAATAGTGACATACAAAGATGTTGACACATATACATAAACAAACAAAGTATCATCAGTATAAATAAAGAAATGAATGACAATATAAATAATAGAAAAGAAAGAATTTGATTTCATACTCATGGGAGAACTTCAGCAGTAAAATAAAGAAATGGATGAAGATATAAATAAAGCATTATACCACAGTTGATTTCCCATTAGTTCCAGTAACAACCAAAACCTTCGTGCACAGTGGGAGAACTTCAGCAACAAAATCCAACTCAAATACCAAGTGCTTCCTCTTTAATCAAAGAGGAGAATTACACCTAATCTTACATGAACAATCTTAAGCAATATATGAACAAAGCAGAAATGGCAAAGAAATTGTCGTCATTGCTTTCAGATGGAATAACTTGCACGTGCACAGATATATATAAAGAATAAGAAGTTCTCTAAAATTAAATTGAGCTTACAGATTACAATAATGATGCTTGACAATAACTTTCTATATTAACTCGTGGTGAAACAACTATCAAATATGCCTCTTCAAATAGCTCATGATCAAAGCCACCAATAATAGTCTTTAAATAACTATCTTTGGCATTTAAAAGATTTTGCAGCAGTTAGAGAAAACTAACATCAATATATAGAAAACAAAGGCTATCAACTCAGGATTAGAAAAGACAGAAAAAAATATATCTCACATCATAATCCAAAGAAGTTGGAGCGTATGGTTTAATGACCTCTCCACCTTGACTATCCTTACCACTGTGTCCATAAAAGGACTAAACATTACCAATCAAACCTAAGCCTAAGTATACCAATAAAAAGATACATAGATGTCATAACCTCAACAATTGAGCTTAAAAAATTCAACCTGCAGCTTATGTGTCGTCCAATAGGAAGATCCAGTACAAAAGTAGGAGTAGGGAGAGCAAATTTGAACTTCGCCACGTTATGGTTGAACTGAGTTTTCTTCGCAAGCTTACATTCCTTCAAATTCTCAGCATCTAAGCACATTGCCAATTTTGAACTTCGCCACATTATGGCCTCGACCTCATCTTCTTGTTTCTAGAATCCCTCACAACCCAATCTTTCAAATCCTCCTTCTTTACCCCTCCATTCTGAACTTCACCACCACCGTCACCACCCTCAGGCTTACATATTAAGCCCTCCACTACTCTATCCTTACTCTTGGCTGTCACTGGCAAATCTCTCTCTCTAGCCTTCTCTCTCCCTCTCTAATACGACATCACTAGCACTAGGTGAAGAGTATAATCCAAGGCCTTTGGATATTGCACAGAGGGCAACTATAGGAACTATATTTCTCAATACCACAAAAATGTAGAAGTAAAACAGAAGAGGAGATGAGTTTACCTGGAGTGTTGTGGGATAGAGTAGACCGGAAAAGATTGAAAATGAGATGGTCTGGAGCGACTCGGTGTGGCTCGAAGGGGCGGGGATCAGAGCGGTGGCGGTAGAGGCTGGCAAAATTAGGGCGAATCTATGAAGGGTTTTGGGAGAGAAAAGATTGGGGAAGAGAAAAAAACATACTTAATTATTTAGGAAAGTGTATTTGTTTATGTTAGCCAATAATAAATAATATATCTGATTTTTCTCAAGTTATTATATGGTTAGGTTTCATAATTGATTTTTTAAAGATTAAGGTTCAATCCCTCTTGGCAATATATATATACATATAGTATTTTGTTTACATATATTATACACTACAATTTATTTTGTGACAAAAAAGTACAAACATTACACTTTTTTATTAACGGTTGTTGGTCCCGAAAGAGCAAGGTTTGGTGTATGGGGGGGAGGAATACACAAAATACAAACTTTTCAGTTTACTTGGTTATTAATTAGAGAGTTCAAGCTATTCTTAAATAAGAAATTGCTCGGCAGGTGACTTACCGGATTGATCAACAGATCGATACCAGATCAGTCCAAAAGGATAGCTCTCTAGTGTAAATGCTTAGATAATAATAAGAGCGATCTTATTACTTTCTAAGAATTGTGTGTGCGGAAATATGGTGGATTTAGTGAGTGCTCTTATATAGAAAACCTTAAAGATTAATCAGATCGTTAAAGCAGATTGATTAAGGTGCAGTCTATATGGAAGTGTAGGGAGTTAGAAATAATAAACAACTGAAAGTAAATATGCAGAAAGATAAATAACGCAGTTGTTTAACGTGGTTCGGGAAATCCCTACGTCCACAATATGATCAAAACTAGACCAGATTATCCACTATTAGGATACTCTTCTTCTTTATACTCGTGGAGAATGAGTCACAAGTATCAATCAAAGCTAGAAGGATACTTATGCACGAAGTAAGGGTCGTGTCCCTTTATAACAGATTACCTCAATGTTACCACTAGAAAACTACTAGCTAGCAGGGTGATCTCCTTTCTCTCGATAAGACAGACTTGAATCGAGGCTGGGTTGGTGTGATGTAGAATCATAAGTTGTTTGAAGCTCTTAGTCTGGTTCAGAGATTGATAGCTTGAGAGTATATTATTGATGTAGCGCGTGTATCTCTCCAGACCTTGAACTTCAAATATATAGGCTTTTGAATTTGAAATTCTAGCCGTTGTTGATTGGCATGGGATTGATTGTATATTGCCAATCAATGATATCCATCATATCTGTTCTTGCCTTGTTGAAACGTTGACTCAATTCTCTAAGTATGGAAAGCAGATCGCTTAACGGTTACTTTCCTTCTTCGTGTCAATCAAGGATTCTTCTTCCAAACCCTATTGGATGGACTTCAGTATTGACGTGGCAAGAGGATATGATGTGTAGGATGATGTCATCTGGTGGTTTGATGACTCTATCGATCTGGTGCTTCGTTGTGAACATCGATCTGGTCGGTGATCTAGTCGATGGCAGATTGATTTCTTCTTAGTGAGAGATCTTGGTCTTCATCCTATACTATTATAGAAACAACTTCTATAGGAATAATTCCTTTACATGCTAAGTCATCTCCTAATCTGTTCTCTATCAGAATTCACTTTATACATAGTGATCTGTTAACACGTAGAACAGTTTAGCACCAATAAAAGCTATAAAACCTAAGTGAGTTTCAAAAAGATCATCATCAAAACCAAAATGCTTCGGGGTTCCCAACAATTTTCCCCTTTTTTATCATGTCGAAACCTCACTTTACAATATCATCCTGTGAGTTTTAAGAGAGATCTGGTTTAAGAGCCAAATTGTTTATGTTTTCGTTATTAGGTTATAACGATTAATAGCAGTAGTATATGTTCTGGACAATACATTTTTGTCATCAAAAACCCAAAAGATCTTCATAGATAAGAAGCAAAATAAGTTACAGTTTATCAAAAATAGGAATTACAGATAGTGAAAGATGTGAGAATAGGTATCTATCTGCTTTTCCTCCTTTCATCTTGTTGCTTCTTCATCTTGGCTCTAGTCTCATCAGATATCAGGTGCACGCTCTCGTAGACTCCCTCTATGAGCCAGATGTAATCTAGGTCCTATGCATCAATCTTATACCCCTTGTTCTCTGCTAGTTGATTAATGAAATTTAGCAAGTAGGTCTTGTCAGGGATCTTTGTGCCTGGAATGTCAGGGCATTTTCTGAATTTGCGTTCTGGGGCAGTTATAGTGATATGTGCTTCAGCAGCTGCTTCTCTAATGGCTTGTACCAGATCTTTTGCATCGTTCATATCCAGATATAAGTTGAATGCTTCATTCGTTGTGCCTTCACAATAAGATGGTTCCTTGATGAAGTAGCGGCACATGATGAAGCCATATTTTAGTCCCTCCCATCCATTCTTCAAATTATCTGGCACTCAGCTGGTCTCTCCTTCTTTTGTGTTCTTTGTCTTGATAGGAGCAGAGGAGAACCAACCAGATTCAGACTTTTTCTTCCTCTTCACTGGTTGAGAGTGACTTGATTTGCTTGATGTTGACTTGGGTGCCCTCTGAGCAGATGATTGACTTGGTCGATCTGGTGCAGTTAGCTGCTTAGGTTGAGCCTCTTTCCTTTCTTCCGTGGCACCAGATTGACCTTTGCCTTTGTTTCCAGCCACTTTCTCCTTCACTACCTTCCCTTCCCTAGATCCTTCCCCTTTTCGACATCATCAATGTAGATCTTGATGAGTGCCTTAAGGGAGGTGATCTCCTCCTTCATTTCCTTCATCTCTTTCTCTGAGTCCAGCTTGTATGTGAGCAGGGAGGTAATGTTTATGTTGGATTCATCAATCTTTTTCTCCAATGAAGATTTTGCTTTGGCCAGATCAGCTTCATAGTTCTCTTGATCTTCCTTGATTATCCCAATCTCATCAAAGTATGAGTCGATCATGGTCTTTGTGGGATATCTCAGATCACCTAGCTTCCTCTCCACAAAGTTTGCTCCATCTTTTTCAAACTGTCTGAATAGTGATTTCGTTTCTATATTGGCGGCTTTGATCACTTCTTCTGAGATTCCATCAGTCTGGTGTTTGACAATGGCATGAACCATGTCTTTCTCCTTCTTTGCAAACTCTGTAATGATTCTGTACATCTCTTGAACTTTGATTTCCATGGTTGCCAGAGTTTGATCAATTTGTTCTTTCCTCTGCTCAGCTGCAGATCGGTCATCATCCATTTTCTTGCTCAACTCTTCTAGCTTCATTCGACAAATTCTCCTCAAATCTGAATCCACTTGGTCTACGTGGGACCTCAGATGGTTGTTAAAGTCTGTGAGAATTTTTGTGGCCTGGTCTTGGACAGTAGATAGAGTCCCATACATGAACTTGTCCACTTTGATGGAGATTAAGTCCTTCAATTGTTCATTGGATAGGGATTGATGCTGGGTCATCAATATATCCTCCAGATTTGTAGTCTGCACAAACTCCTCCATAGTTGCTGCGACAGCGGGGGTGTATAAGTCATCTGTCAGTTTGCCTCCCAGCATCTGTCCAACCGGTTCTTCTTCCTCTCGTGGATAATTAACCACCTCAATCTGGATTTTGCTAGTCTTGTCCGGTTCCCCCTCGACCTGTGTAGTTGTTTGTTCAGTAGCCTCATTCTGTTGCTGAGATGGTTCAGAGTCTGGTATTGCTGCACCCTGTTGGTGAGCTTCAACAAATTCTTCCTCCTCATCCTCAACTACGCTTTCAAAAAAATGTAGTAATCCTTCTTTCTCATATAATGGTTCCAGATCAATATGTAATTTCTTGGCCTCATGTTTTGCTATGCCAAGGATGGTCTGAAGATAAATCTCTCTCAACTCTGCAATAGAGGAGACTTCGAAGATGTTCAAAAATGTTGCTTCTTCTGCTTTGAGTGTGTCGATTGATCTGGTTTTGAGTAAAGCATCAAGGACATAGAATTCCTTGTCCTTGATAAGGAGCAATAACTTTACTCTCTTAGCTGCATCATAGCTCTCTGGTGTGAGCTGGATGCCTGGGAATAACTTAAGTACTGCACGATCTGCTTCGGCTTCTAGCAGTTTTACTACCATTTCTGCCTTTTTCTTCTCTTCATCCTCATCAGAGGATTCATCTTCACCTTCATCATCCTCATCAATCTGCTCTAATGGTTCAGCAGATGATGGACTGGCTGTGTGAGCGGGTGAGAAGTCCTTTTCTTGACTTGGATTGAAGGATGAGAGTGGTATAGCTTGCTCTAGCTGTCCTCCAATCAGAATGTCATCCACATCCTCAACCTCAACCTCCTGTTGAGGGATAGGTATATCTGAAATGACAGCTTCTTGAACCTGGACCTCCTCAACCGGTTCAGAAAGTTTTTGTAGTCGCCTTCTCTTCGGTTTGGGCTGTTGAGCAGCCATAGAGGCATCAGTGTCAACTGAGCTGGCTCTTCTGGTTACTCTTTTTGAGGGTGTTCTTTCCACTAGCTTTTCTTTTGTGACTTTGGACTTGGTTGATTTTTCTGCAGGGCCAGATGGTGGAACCCAGATTGGGTTGGAGCTTCCCATCTCCATCAATGCATTGGCATAAACGGGGTCTGTCACCCTGGCTATCAGATTGGCTGTCACAGCCCAATTCCTTAACCCTTTCTTAATCAAGAAATTAAGCCATGACTTAAGTAACTTGGAAATAACTCTAGCAATTGATGCTTGATTGCAAAGAAACTCAAATAAGTTCTCGCGAAAAACAGGGCAGGCTGGACACATCGACTTCGAAAGCTCATAACTTTCTCATTTGCACTCTGAATTAAGATCCGAAAGAACCGTTGGAAAGGTATCGAAAAGATCTTTAAGATGGTACCAAATTCAGAAAATTCGGACTTATAAAACTCACAGAAAAGAGGGTGCAACTGACTGCCCTGTTTCTAGCAAATTCAAAGTTTGCACAATATTTGGACTTGGAGTTCCAACACATCAAAATACCAACTCAAGCAACCAAGAAATAGAGATGAAACAATATAATTCACAAAGGAAGATGCTACCATGGATATTCATAGATAAGCCAATACAAAGGTACCGAGTGTTCAAGTGTCAAACAACTAAGAGTCGCAACGGAACCATGAGTTGAGCTACATGTGTGACGACATATAACTCAACGTACTAAACATCCAACACAAAACAATAAGACACTCTATGGTTCATTGAAAAGTTCATATAACAAAACAACTACAGTGTTCGAATCCATCGCCATCCCTAGCTCAACCTGCACGTTAAGAAAACATGCAGGGCGTGAGTACATAAAGCACTCAGTGGACACATGCCAAAACATTTAAATCTTGCTCATAGAGCCATATAATTGACTTGCCAAATCTATGCTTCATATATCTTTCTTTTCTAAAATTATGCAACTGAATATGCATAAAATAAGTCTGCAGACAATTATCTGAAATCTGAAATCTGAAATACCATATCTACTTTCTTGTGTTGAAAGGTAGGCCTCCCTCTCAAACACACTATGACCGGCCAACACGCTAGAAGGCTCACGGTCAAATGTGCACATAACCCTTACCGGCAGCTCGTACGGCATAGGGCCGATATCGTAATTCTGGCGTAGATAGGTAACATGCAACATGCTTAAAAATAGGCAAGTCAAATTCTTTAATATAAAAACATAAAGCATAAACAAATCTTTAGCACGTGC
>JAPKLX010000862.1:6120-20804 GCA_026898415.1 Leonotis leonurus | reverse complement strand
TTCTTTAATATAAAAACATAAAGCATAAACAAATCTTTAGCACGTGCATAGCTTTTGGTTAGAAAGCCCACCTGGATAGAGTTCTACTTATCCTGAGGCTTCGTCTTTTTCTTTCTTTGCTTTCGCTTCTTTCTCAGCTGGACCTTACATTAAGTAAAACATTTAAAGATAAGACATCTTTTTCTTCTTTATGAAATCATAATTTCATAATCTCATTCTTCTTATATTTTACTTAATTATCATTTCGCATGCTTATAATTTATTCGGCTATTGCATCCTTCTATTCTAACACCTCATTTATCACTTATCTTATTTACATCATTACTTCATTTCTTTACTTACTAAACTAACGATTTCCAACTTCTACATACTTGACCAATTCAATGCTATAACTTCACATTAGCCACCATATTCATTCTTTATCTCAATTGCTTCATCAAATCTAACAAATATAATCTCTATATATGAGTTTCAATTATGCCCTTCTTCTTAAGAATTTAACATCTTAATGTAAGATTAAGTTTATCTTTAGTTTCTTGATTCAACTATGCTTAATATAGCTCAATGAACTCTAATGAATCATCACTTAGACCAAATAGTCTTAACATATACTTAAACTCATAAACTCCATAATCAACTAAATTTTGAAAATTCATTTCCAATGCTTGGAAAATTCTAAATAAATTAATCTAAGCTTTAATCATACCCATAAGCTCAAATATGTTCTCAATTTAAACAAATAAAATCAAAATCTTATAGAATAAAATGCCATAAATTTTCGGTCCTTACACTTCATTTAAGAAGTTTAGAATTTGCTCTAATTTCTTACTCTAATCATGCTTAGTGATGTCTAATGATACTTTTCCATACTTAAATCAAGCAAATTCATGAAAATTCTACAAAATCAAATTTGGGTTTATGTACAAGATTTAGGAGAAATCTAAATATTCATCATCTCTTGAAATTCTTTCCAAACCTTACTTAAATCATTATATTCTACCTCTTCTTTATCACATAGGTGAGAATTAACATCATATCCCATAAGTTATGGAACACAACTTATCATAGATGAAAACATAAACTTTCTTCCATGTCTACTAACTAAAGAGGTAAAGATGATGGATAAGTACCTCAAAGATGACTTCTTCTTTGAAATTAGACCTCAACTTAGCTTAGAAATTTGAATTATGGAAGGAGAAATTTTGGTTATGGAGGAGGGGGTATGGTCGAATTCTATGAAGGAGAAATAAGGTGGATGATGATGAAAAATGATAAGGATAAGTATTCTTATACATTAAGTAAGATATTTTCTTAATTAAATAATTAAATAATCATCTACACATCTCTAGGACCTTCTAGAACGTCCCGACTCATCGTTTTTCGAGCCTCAAGATTTTAATGCTGGATGATTCATCTCGACATCTAGAATTCATTGGTTCAGACCGTTCGTGATTTGGAGTTCATTTGAACAACTTATTCAAGTTTTAAAATACCGAATAAATCTAATTAAATAAATTCTTTCTAAAACGGTATTTTTCTAGTGAAATCTTCATAATAATCTCTTCTATATATATCATAAAATTGGGCATAATTTGTGGGTATCACTATAGCTGTTGAATTCTCAAACTGAGTTTTAACCGAAAACTTATTCAATTATTGCCGAAATTGCAATAATAAATTTTTATTCTTTATTTTATCTGTTTTCTAGCTTAATGAAATTTCTAATTCCATTTTTCTATTTTATCTAATAGATAAAAATTTTCTCTTCTGAGGGGTATGCTTCGTCTGAATTTATTCTATCTCAACCCCTTTCTTTTATCGCTAATATGGAATTAATAAATTCCATTTTCTTTCTTAACAGAATAATCGTAATTCTTTCTTCTAAATCATGTAATAGATTTCTCAAACTCTTCTTAATCTCATAAATATATTCTCTTAAGGATGCAAAGCCTTTTTAATTCCACAATAGCAGTTAAGTACTAATTAAAATTTTGAGGGTATTACATTGGCAGAGATTCCCATAGACATTTTGATCTGATGTTGATCCTTGGGGAACTTCAATCTGTCGTTGAACTTAGTCACATCATCCCATCTGTGTTGTTTGAAGAAAGTTTCCAGCATGTAGCTGATCTTGGTGGAGTGCCTCAAGCTGCTCCTCCTCACTTCAATCCCTGGACTTGCTCCTTTCACAAACGTAATCATCTTGGCCTCTTTTGCCAATAAATCAAAAAGAATTCTTCTCCAGTTTACCGGCAGGTTCAATACAACTGCAGCAAGAATCTTGAACTTTTCTGGTGTGACTTGATCGTAGGAGCCATTATGATTCATAAAAATTCTTTGGACGAATTCGAATACAATCTTGAATTCAGGTGCAATCAGTGCCCTATTGAACATTCTGTTTGTATAGTGAATGGGCACGACCATCACAGTCTCTATCGCCTCTTGTTATTGTTCTTCAGTAATGTCTCCAAGAGTGAGACCTTCATCTCGCAGTTTGTAGACTTCATCTATAATATTCAATACGTTGTATGTTGTGTTGCTGATAGTATTTCCCTTGCTTACTCGAATGGTGGCTTCGTTCCCACCTTTCTCTCCTTGCCATGAGAGATAGAAAGTTGCTACTTCCTTTGGCAGAAATTGGAGAGGGTGCGAGGTGATAATATTATGAAATCCTACAACAAGGCTTAAACAATATAGATGAACATCATTCTTCCATCAAATGAAGTATGAGTGCTCAGTAGCAGAGTAAGTAATACAGAATACGCTTCAATGCATGCTAATGAAAAAGACTTGTTTTTCAATGCGGGTTTAAGAGGTTTCAGAGCATTCAAGATATACGAAATAGTTTAAAAGAAAAGCTCATAAAATGAAAACCTTTGCAGCGTTTAACAAGGGTGAAAGCCTTGTCCAGTTTGTGAAAGCCATAGGTGTCAAGAACGGCATATAGATCTTGATGAATGTATTGATTCAGAAATTTCACTTGCTCAAGAAACAAAGATGATTTTGGAGCCATTTTGATAGATAGGTTTTTGAAGATTTTGAGAGAGTTTGGAATGGAGAAAAAAAAATCTGCTAAGTGTTTGTCGAAGAAGAAGAATGTAGGTGATAGTCGAACCGCCTTATCAAATATATATAGATAAGTGATAAACAAAGTAATAATTTAATTGATATTCTTCCCTTTTTCAGCTTTTCCCGCTATTCTGAGTTATAGACTTATGGTCTATTATCTCCTCTTCTCTGCGTTTGATACACGCGCTTGATCCTACGGTTGCAGTGTGGCGCGTGTTTGTTTTAGCCGTCAATTTTCTTTTTTTTCTTGGTTTGGTAAAAATCTCCTCGATCACGTTTCCCAAACACTGTACTTAATCGTCAAAAATAAAAGATTTGGTATATTATGTCAGAATTTAGATATATGGGCTATGATTAAAATTGATATAATCACCGTATCTTGTTAACTTTCCCCCTTGACCAAGTAATTGGAATATTAATAAAAAGACTAATTAATATCCACGTGGCTGCTAGTCATCTGGTCCAGATCGATCTCGAACTGTTGTCAACACTATCGATCTCGGTTTATGCCATTTTCAAATTTGGACATCAATCTTGTGTGATGACCTTTTAATAATTCCTGTTGAATTTTGAAACGATCTGTTCTTCATCAATTTTTGATGATTTGGTGCTAATTCCCTGTTGGAATTTTATGTGATCTTTGTTTTTCAACAATCTGTACTATATCAATCTGGTTCTTTCTTCCAGATTTAACAATTCTAATTTCCCACAAAGCATCTTAAATCTTTCTTCTGGTAATGCTTTGGTGAGGATATCTGCTCTTTTGTATCTCAGTGTGTATCTTCTCGATCTGTATATGTTTTCTTTCAACATGATCTCTTATAAAGTGATGTCTCACATCTACATGTTTGCATCTGGTATGCAAAACAGGATTCTGTGTGATTGCTACAGCACTTGAGCTATCACAGAAGATGGGTATTTCCTTGACATCGATCTCGTAATCTTTGAGTTATTTTTTTAACCAGAGTATTTGTGCACAACAACTTCCAGCTGCCATATATTCAGCCTCTGTAGTTGATATGGCAACAGATGTCTGTTTCTTTGAGAACCAAGAGATCAGTTTATTTCCTAAAAACTGACATGTACCAGATGTTGACTTTCTGTCCAACTTGCATCCAGCGTAATCTGAGTCTGTGTATCCAGTTAGCTTAAAGTTGTCTTCACATGGATACCATAATCCAATATGAGTTGTTCCCTTAAGATATCTTAATATCCTCTTAGCTGCTTCCATGTGAGACTATTTGGGGTTTGCTTGATATCTTGCACATACTCCTACTGCAAATGTAATGTAAGGTCGACTGGCAGTTAGGTAGAGTAGTGATCCTATGATCCCTCTATATTGAGTGATAATTGCTGGTTTTCCCTCTAGATCAGGATCAATTTTCCCGTTGGGCTGCATTGGAATCTTAACAGGTTTACTATCTTTTACTCCAAACTTAGTCAGCAGATCGTGAATATACTTTGCTTGGTTAATGAAGATGTCATTTGGTAACTGCTTGACCTGCAAACCTAGAAAGAAACTCATCTCGCCCATCATGGACATTTGATACTTATTTTTCATAAGTTCAGCAAATTTATCACATAGATAGGTAGATTGGGATCCAAATATGATATCACCTACTAAAAGGATATTCTCTTTGACTTTGATGATGAACAAGGTCTTGTCAACTGATCCTCTTCTGAATCCAGATTCTAGTAGAAATGTAGACAGTGTCTCATACCAAGCTCTAGGGGCTTGTTTTAGACCATAGACTGCTTTTGTCAGTCTGTATACTTTCTGATTTGGATCTGCTTCTTCGAATCCAGGTGGTTGTTCCACATAGACTTCCTCTTCAAGGATACCATTTAGGAAGGCACTTTTGACATCCATCTGGTATACCTTGAATCTTTTGTGTGCAGCATATGTCAAGAACAGCCTTATAGCTTTTAGTCTGGCTACGGGTGCAAATGTTTCATCAAAATCAATGCCTTCATGTTGATTATAGCCTTTACCTACTAATCTGGCTTTGTTTCTGACTACTTCACCCTTCTCATCTCGTTTATTTTTGAACACCCATTTTACACCAATAACTCCTTGGTGTTTGGGTCTGTCCACGAGATACCAGACCTCATTTCTTTTGAACTCATTAAGTTTTTCTTGCATTGCTGTTATGCAATCTGCATCTTGTAGTGCTTCATGAGCATCAGATGGTTCAATGCGAGAGAGATAGCAACTTAACAAGGCACTTTTTCCATGCATTCTTCTTGTTTTCATACAATCTGATGGGTTCCCAACGATCTGTTCTGGTGGATGATCTTGTATCCATCTCCTTCTCCTGGTCATCTCCATCAGATATCTCAGGATCAGGTTGATCTATTGGTTCCTCAAATTCAGTTTGAGTTGTTGATGAAACTTGAAATGGATTCTCATCTGTTCTTGTTTCTGGATTTTGATATTCTAATTGATTATCATCTGTAATGACTGTTTCATTGCTTTCAGTTGATAATCTGTTTTCATCCAGTTCATATTGGATTGTTCCCCCTTGCTGTATAATTTCTTCAGCAATTGGTGGAGTATTGATATCTTTATCATCACTTTTTAAATTCCAGATAAGAATATCTTCTAGTAATATCTCATTCATCTTTCTTGTAGTCATCTGGTTTTCTGTCTGTTTATCATCTGGTGACCTGTACTCAACAATAAACTCATAAAAAACAACATGAGGTGTTACCTCCACAATATGAGAGTTCTTATTGTAGACTCGATACGCTTTACTGATATCAAAATATCCTAAGAATATTTCAGGATCAGTTTTGCTATCAAAAGTCCTCAATTGAGATTTTCCATTATTATGTATGTAACACAAACAACCGAAAGTATGAAAGTAAGAGATCTTAGGCTTTCTATTGTTCCAGATCTCATATGGAGTCTTTCCATGTCTGAGTGTGATTAATGATCTGTTCTGAGTATAACAGGCTGTGTAGACAGCTTCTGCGCAGAATTTCTTGGGTAGATTGGTAGCATTTAGCATAGTACGGCTGCTTCTTTAAGTGATCTGGTTCGCCTTTCAACAACTCCATTTTGTTGAGCTGTTCTAGAAGCTGAAGTTTGATGAGTGATTCCCATCTTATTGCAGTATGTTTCAATCTTCTGGTTGGGAAATTCTGTTCCTCGATCTGTTCTGATAGTCGCTACACTCACCTTTTCTGTTTGGTGATCTTGTGTAGAAAATCAGGCAGTTTGACTAGTGTCTCTTTCTTCTTTAACAAAAAGATGACCCAAGTGAACCTTGAGTAGTCATCTATGATTACTAAGGTATATTTTCTCTCATTTATGCTTAGAGGTTTAACTGGTCCAAACAGATCCAGATGCAAAAGCTCCAGTATTCTTGATGTTGAGTGAGCTGTTTTGCTTGTAAATGATGATCTGGTTTGCTTTCCAGCTTGACAAGCATCACATATATGATCTTTATCATATACTTGATCTGGTAGACCTTCCACTAATTTTTCTTTGGCAATCCTGTTGATTGACTTGAAATTTAGGTGACTCAATCTCTTGTGCCATAACCAGCTTGTTTCTTATATGGTTTTGGTGAATAAGCAAGTCTTGATCTGGTTTGTCCACTGGACAATATATAGTCTGTCCTGTAATTTTCCGGTAAGGAGTATCTCATCTCCTTCCTTATTCTTCACAAAACAGTTGTTAGTATCAAAAACAATCTGATTGCCGTTAGCATAGAACTAACTTACAGAAAACAGATTGTGACTAAGACCCTCAACATACGATATATTTGAGATGGTGGTCTTGCCAACTTTTATGTTTCCATATCCTCTGGTGTACCCTTTTGAGTTACATCCAAAGGTGACCTGTGGTCCTGGCTTTCCTATGTAATCTGATAGTAGATTCTTGTCACATGTCATGTGCTTCGAACATCCACTATCTATTATCTAGATTGTTCCTCTTGCTATCTCTTTTCTTTTTGCAGTCTTCTGGTCCTGCAATTAATTAAACTTAGCTACCCTTCAACGTTTGGGTGCTTGGTTATTAGCAAATGTTCCCTTACGAATCCAGAACATTTTTGGGTTTGGAACATAAATATAGCAAGTAATCATGTTCCCATCATTATCAATTTTAGACAGGGAATGAAATACAGATGGATGATGTCTCTCTATTCCATCATTCTTTAATCCCTTCTTAATAAGTAATGTCCTGTTGACATTCTTTGCACTGATGATATTTTTGGTAGATAATGTCCTGTTGACATTCTTTTTGTGAGCATGATCTGTTTCTGTTTAATGAGCTGGTTGACCCTTTGTTTGGTAGTATTGTTTGTACCTGGTCTCTTTTATCATCATCTTCTGGGGATGATCTTTCTTGTTTCTCAGATCTATTAGTTGATCTGGTATTTGCTTTCTCTCTGGTACAAAGCTTATGGTTCCCGAAGATTTTTCCAAGTGACCAGGATATCCTAATCCAGATGTGCCTTTTTGCTGCAGATTGATTAGCATATTAGCACGTTCATCACTTTTGTAGATCATTTCTTTGCCTTTCTTTATCTTTTCTTCAGCCACGTTGTTTCTGTTAATGAGATCTTTGACCTTTGAGTTTAGTGAGTGAATCTCTCTATCTTTTCCCTTGATCTGTTCTTCCAGATCAGTTACTTTGGCAACGAATTGGGTGTTAGCTGTGCTCAATATCTGTTCAGATTTCTTCAGCCTATCATTTTCTTCCACAACTTCTCAAAACAATCTTTTGATGCTCGAATAACTCTTGAACATCTCATTAACTTCTTCCCATGAGTATTCAGATTGATCTTCTACTTCCTGTTTCAGATCATTATCATTTGAGGAGTTGGAATTGCAAGAATTTACCTCGACTTCATCCAGACCGTTGTCTAGTCCCACATAGCATTCATTCCAGCATTCTTCGTCATTAGCAAAGAATGCTTCATCATTCTCTGATGAGCTATCTGAAAAATGACCCGAGCTCCTTGATTCTTGTTCAGCTAGCATGGCTTTGCGTTCATATTTGAGTTTTCGATCTCTTTTTGCTCTCAACTCTTCCGTTTGGCTTTTGGATAGATCAGGACAATCTATTTTGAAGTGACCTGTTCTACCACATCCAAAGCAAGTATAATATGTTGAGCTAGTTATTTTTGAGGTTTTACCCGTCTTTGATTCTTCCTTGCTATCAGATCAATCATTTTCACGTTTCTTGTAGAATTTGTTTTTGTTATCTCTGTAGAAACGTCTGAATTTCTTCGATCTGACCTCCATATTGTTCATGCGTTTGGCAATCATTGCAAACTCCTTTAGTAGTTTGTCATAACCTTTCTCTTCATTTGGTGTAGAAGGTTCAGAAGTGTTGGTCCCGAAAGAGCAAGGTTTGGTGTATGGGGGGGGGGGGAATACACCAAATACATACTTTTCTGTTTACTTGGTTGTTTATTAGAGAGTTCAAGCTATTCCTTAAATAAGAAATTGCTCGGCAGATGACTAACCAGATTGATCAACAGATCGACACCAGATTAGTCCAGACAGATTGCTTTCTAGTGTAGACACTTAGACAATAATAAGAGTGATCTTATTATCTTCTAAGTGTTGTGTGTGCGCGGAAATATGGTGGATTTAGTGAGTGCTCTTATATTGAAAACTTTAAGGGTTAATCAGATTGATTAAAACAAATTGATTATAGATGCAGACTATATGATAGTGCAGAGAGTTAGAATAATGAACGACTGAAACTAAATATGCAGAAAGATAAATGACACGATTGTTTAATGTGGTTCGGGAAATCCCTACGTCCACGATCTGATCAAAACTAGACCAGATTATCCACTACTAGGATACTCTTCTTCTTTATACTCGTGGAGAACGAGTCACAAGTACCAATCAAAGCTAGAGAGATACTTATGCACGAAGTAAGGGTCGTGTCCCTTTACAACAGATTACCTCTACGTTACCACTAGAAAACTACTAGCTAGCAGGGTGATCTCCTTTCTCTCGATAAGACAGACTTGAATCGAGGTTGGGTTGGTGTGATATAGAATCACAGGTTGTTTGAAGCTCTTAGTCTGGTTCAGAGATTTTCTTGAGAGTATGTTATCAATGTATCTCGCGTCCGTCCATCTCCAGATCTTGAACTTCAAATATATAGGCTTTGAATTTAAAATTCTAGCCGTTTGTTGATTGGCGTGAGATTGATTTGTAGATTGCCAATCACTGATATCCATCATATCTGTTCTTGCCTTGTAAAAGCGTTGACTTAATCCTCTATGTATGGAAAGCAGATCGCTAGCGGTTACTTTCCTTCCTCGTGTCAATCGTGGATTCTCTTTCCAAACCCTGTTGGATGGACTTCAATTTTGACGTGGCAAGAGGATATGATGTGCAGAATGATGTCATCTGGTGGTTTGATGACTCTATCAATCTGGTGAAGCGCTGTGATCTTCGATCTGGTTGGTGATCTGGTTGCTGTCGGTCACAGCAGATAGATTTCTTCTTGGTGAGAAATCTTGGCCTTCATCCTATGCTAACATAGAAATGACTTCTAGAGGAGTAATTCCTTTACATGTTAATTCATCTCCTAATCTGTTCTCTATCAGAGTTCACTTTATATATAGTGATCTATTAACACTTAGAACAGTTTAACTTCTAAAAGGGGCTATTTAAGGGTTCCCAAAAATTTCCCCCTTTTTGATGATGTCGAAACCACACCTTACAATTATATCCTAATAACTCATTAAGAGTGATCTGGTTTGGTGAAGATTGATTAAGTTTTCGTTATTAGGTTATAACGATTAAAAGCAGTTTGTATATGTTATGGACAATAAGAAGTTGTCATTAGAAACTAAAATGATCTCATAGATAAGAGACATATTAAGCATACAGTTCATCAAAAATAGAAATTACAGATAGTAAAGATGTGGAAATAAGTAACTATCTGCTTTTCCTTCTTTCTTCCTGTTGCTTTTTCATCTTGGCTCTGGTCTCATCAGAAATTAGCTGCACGCTCTCATACACTCCTTCTCTTACTCTTATATAGTCTGGATACTCAGCATCAATTTTATAGCCTCTATTTTCAGCAAGCTGGTTGATGAAGTTGAGCAGGTAGGTTTTGTCTGGAAGCTTGGTGCCAGGTATTTTAGGGCATTCTCTAATTTCCCTCTCTGGGGCAGTGATGGTGACCTGGGCTTTTGCACCTGCTTCTCTTATTGCCTGCACCAGGTCCTTTGCATCATTCATATCCAAGTACAGATTGAATGCTTCATTGGGTGTGCCCTCGCAGTATGCAGGCTCTCTGATGAAGTAGCGACACATAATAAAGCCATATTTGAGTCCCTCCCAACCATTCTTCAAGTTATTTGGATCCAGCTGGTCTCTCCTTCTTGTGTCTTCTTTTTGACTTGATAGGAGCGGAAGAAAACCAACCAGATCCAGACTTTCTCTTCCTTTTTATTGGTTGAGAGTGGCTTGATCTGCTTGATGATGATATTGATGCTTTCTGTGTTTAGGCAAATGGTAGAGTTGGTTGATCTGGTGTAGGCAGCTGCTCAGGTTGAGCTTCTTTCTTTTCTTCCATGGCACCAGATTGACCTTTGCCTTTGATTGCAGCTATTTTCTCCTTTCCTTTCTTAGATCCTTCCACCTTTTCGACATCATCAATGCACATGTTGATGAGTGCCTTAAGGGAGATGATCTCTTCCTTCATGTCCGTCATCTCTTTCTCAGTATCCATCTTGTATGTAAGCAGTGAATTGATGTTCAAGTTGGAGTCATCGATCTTCTTCTCCAATGATGATTTAGCTTTGAGCAGATCAGCTTTGTAATTTTCTTGGTCTTCCTTAATGATCCCAATTTCATCAAAATATGAGTCAATCAAGGTTTCTGCATTGGTCGCTTTAATTACCTCCTCAGTTATCCCTTCCTCTGCTCTGCGGCAGATCGATCATCATCCATCTTCTTACTCAATTCCTCTAGCTTCAATCTGCAGACTCTCCTCAACTCCGAGTCCACCTGGTCCACATGTGATTTGAGATGGTTGTTGAACTCTGTAAGAATCCGGGTGGCCTGGTCTTGGACTGTTGAGAGAGTCCCGTACATGAACTTATCAACCTTGTTTGAGATCAAGTCTTTTACTTGTTCGTTGGATAGGGATTGATGCTGGGTCATCAATATATCCTCTAAGTTGGTTGACTCCACAAATTTTTTCATCGTTGCTGCGACAGAAGGGGTGTATATGTCCTCTGTGAGTTTACCACCCACCCTCTGTCCAGCTGGCTCAGTCTCCTCTCGAGGATAATCAACCACTGCAATTTGAATCTTGCTTGTCTTGGCTGGTTCCCCCTCAGCCTGTGTAGTAGGTTCCACGATCTGGTCTGCGGCATCAGCCATATGCTGATCTGGTTCTGACTCTTGTGTTGCTGCACCCGGTTGGTGAGCTTCAGTAAGTTCTTCTTCAACCTCAACTTCTTCCTCATCAATGCTTTCATAAAATTCCTTCATTCCTGCCTTTTCATATATTGATCTGAGGTCGATCTGGATCTCTTTAGCCTCAAACTTTGCCATGGCCAGGATGTCTGGGCGGTAAGTGTCCCTCAACTTAGCGATGGAGGAGGCAGTAAAGATGTTGAGCAAAGTGGCTTCTTCTGCCTTGAGGGCATCAATTGATCTGGTTCTGAGTAGGGCATCAAGGACATAGAATTCTTTGTCCTTGATGAGCAGAAGGAATTTGAGGCATCTTGCTGCTTCGTAGCTCTCAGGTGTGAGCTGGATCCCAGGAAAAGTCTTAAGAATAGAGTGATCTGCCTCAGCTTCTAGCAGCTTCACTACGGTTTCGGCCTTTTTCTTCTCAACATCCTCATCAGAGGATTCATCTCCTCCTTCTTCACCCTCATCAATCTGCTCTAAAGGTTCAGCAGATGATGGACTGGCAGTGCGAGCAGGGGAGAAGTCCTTGAACTGGCTTGGGTTCAAGGAGGAGATGGGGACAACATCCTCTGGTGGTCCTCCGACCAAAATTTCCTCATCCTCAACTTGTACCTCCTGTTGAGGGATGGATGTATCAATAATTGCAAGTTCCTGAATCTGGACTTCTTCCACAGATTCAGCAAGTTTCTGTAATCTCCTTCTCTTCGGTTTTAGTTGTTGGGCTGCAGTGGAGGCGTCTGTTTCACCTGAGCTGTCCCTCCTTATAACTCTCTTGGAGGGAGTCCTTTCAGCTGGCTTTTCTTTTGTCACCCTTGTCTTGGTGGACTTCTCAGCAGGAGCAGATGGTGGAACCCAAATTGGGTTAGAACTTCTCATCTCCATTAAAGCATTTGCGTACACAGGGTCTATCACCCTTGCTATCAGATTGGCAAAAATGCCCATAGACATTTCGATTTGATGCTGGTCCTTTGGGAAGTGTAATCTGTTGTTGAATTCGACTATGGTATCCCATTTGTGTTGCTTGAAGAATGACTCCAGCATATAGCTGATCTTGGTGGAGTGCCTCAAGCTGCTCCTTTTTACTTCAATCCCAAGGTTTCCTCCTTTCACAAATGTGATCATCTTTGCCTCCTTTGCCAAGAGATCAAAGAGTATTCTGCTCCAGTTCACCGGTAGATTAAGCACGACAGCAGCAAGAAGCTTGAACTTCTCTGGGGTGACTTGGTCATAGGAACCATTTTGGTTCATGAAGATTTGCTGGACGAATTCAAAAATGATTTTGAATTCAGGAGCAAGTAGTGCCCTGTTGAACATCTTGTTCGTGTAATGAATGGGCACTACCATCACCATCTCTATGGCCTCTTGTAGTTGCTCGTCAGTCAAATCTCCAAGGCTAAGGCCTTCATCTTTCAACTTGTATACGTCATCTATGATGTTCAGTACGTTGTATGTAGTGTTGCTGATGGTGCTGCCCTTGCTCACTCTGATAGTGGCTTCATTCCCACCTTTCTCTCCTTGCCACGAGAGATAAAAGGCTGCTACTTCCTTTGCAGCGTGTGGTAATGATGTTGTGAAATCCTTTGCAGCGTCTAACAAGGTCGAAAGCCTTGTCCAGTTTGTGAAAACCGAATGTGTCAAGAACAGCGTAGAGATCTTGATGAATGTATGGGTTCAAAAATTTCATTTGCTCAAGAAACAGAGAAGATTTTGGAGCCATGTTTGTGAAAACAGATAAGTTTTTGAAGATTTGAGAGAGTTTGGAAGGAAAGAAAATTTGCTAAGTGTTGGGAACCCTAAGACATTTAGTTTTGATGATGGTCTTTTAGAAACACACTTAGATGTTTAATAGCTTAAGCTGTTCTCGTGTAATAACAGATCACTAGAGATAAAGTGAATGTTGCTATAGAACAGATTAGGAGATGACTTGAAGTGTAAAGGAAATATTCCTATAGAAGTCAATCTCAACTTAGAATAGGATGAAGGTCAAGATTTTACGCCAAAAGGAATCGATCTGCTATAACAGACAGGGACCAGATCGATGTCTACAGCGAGGAACCAGAATGATTGAGTTATCAATCCATCAGCTGACATCATCCTACACATCATATGCTCTTTCCACGTCAAGATCAAGTCCATCCAACTGGGATTGGAAAGAAGATCTTCGGTTAACACATAGAAGGAAAGAGACCGTTGGCAAATCTGCTTTCCATAAATCAAAGATTGAGTCAAACTTTCCTATATGGCAAGAACAGATATGATGGAAACCATTGATTGCAATATACCATCTATCTCACGCCAATCAACAACGGCTAGAATTTCTAAATTCAATGCCTATATAGTTGGAGTAAGAGATCTGGAGAAAGATATAACACACGCGAACTATACTGTTATTGTCTACTCAAGCAATCAAGCTGCAATTCAGACTCAGAGCTTCAACATCCTATGATTCTACATCACACCAACCATCTCGATTCAAGTCTGTCTTATCGAGACAAAAGAGATCACCCTGCTAGCTAGTAGTTTTCTAGTGGTAACGTAGAGGTAATCTGTTGTAAAGGGACACGACCCTTAATTCGTGCATAAGTATCTGTCTAGTTTTGATTGGTACTTGTGACTCGTTCTCCACGAGTATAAAGAAGCAAAGTATCCTAGTAGTGGATAATCTGGTCTAGTTTTGACCAGATCGTGGACGTAGGGATTTCCCGAACCACGTTAAACAACTGTGTGCTTTACATTCCTGAATTCTTTAATTTTTAGTTGTTTATTATTCTAACTCTCTGCACTATCATCAATCTGCATCTCAATCAATCTCCTTAATCAATCTGGTTAATGCTGAGGTTTTCTAAACAAGAGCAATCACTAATCCACCATTTTTCCGCACTAACTCAAACACTTAGAAAATAATAAGATCACTCTTATTATTAGCTAAGTGTTTACACTAAAAGAGTTATCTGGTTGGACTAAACTGCTATCGATCTGCATATCGATCTGTCTAGTCATCTTCAAGCAATTTCTTACACAGAATAGCTTGAACTCTCATATAACTTGTCAAGTAAACTGAAAAGTTTGTATTTGGTGTATTCCCCCCCCCATACACCAAACCTTGCTCTTTCGGGACCAACACTAAGTATGAAAGATGAAGAGTGTGAATGATAGTCTAACCGCCTTATCAAATATATATAGATAAGTGATAAATAAAGTAATAA
>JAPKLX010001674.1:5645-17488 GCA_026898415.1 Leonotis leonurus | reverse complement strand
GTTTTGAGATTCTCTGGTTTAGCATTCTGTCTGTTGACTTGCTGATTCAGCTTTCTGTTAAAGACTTGTTGGTTCAGCTTTCTTTTAAAGACTTGCTGGTTCAGCTTTCTGTTAAAGACTTGCTGGTTCAGCTTTCTTTAAAAAATATCTTGCTTCAGCTTTCTGTCTGAGACATATCCCATCTTTCTGGTTGAACGAGTTTCGACTATCTGGTCAATAAGAATCAACAGAAATGATACAGAACATGAAGAATGCCAAGTGTGTGTAGAGAGAACATCATCAAAACTTAGAATATGTCGTGGGGTTCCCAACAATTTCCCCCTTTTTGATGATGTCAAAACCACACTTAGACAGCTTAATCAGGTATGAATCATGTTCTGGAGAGATAGGTTATTTGTTATTTAAGTTAAATAACAGTAGACAACAATAACACAGAAACTCCATATTCATTGATATATGAATTTGATGAGTACAGGAGTTAGCAGAGAGCAAACAAAAGATAAAAGATAGAAAATAAAATCTATCTAGGAAAACCATCTCGCTGCACCTCCCTTCTTCATTTTCTCCCTCTGTGCATCAGACACTAGCTGGATGCTTTCGTATATACCATCTCTCACCCTGGCATAATTTGGATCGTGGTTATCGATCTTGTAGCCTTTAATCTTTGCCAGTTGATTGATGTAGTTTAAGATGTATGTCTTGTCTGGCAGATTGCTACCTGGTATTGTTGGACATACCATGAACTCTTTCTCTGGTGCCTTTAATTGTATCTAAGCATCGGAAGCAGCAGTTCTGATTCTCAATATTAGGTCCTGGTCACTGAAATTTTCAAGATATCTATTGAAGTCCTCGTCTGGAGTTGCTTCTGAGTAGGTTGGTTCCTTCAAAAAATATCGGTTCAAAATGAAACCTTGCTTAACCTTTTCCCAGTCATTCTGATCTCCTTCTGGAACCCAAGCATCTGTGGGTGTTTGTTTCTTTAAGGATAGGTTCCAGGAGAAGGCTTTCTTCTTCTTCTTTTTGGACTGGGTGGTTGACTGAGAAGACTGTTGCTGCGATCTTTCTGTTGATGTAGGTGAGGAGAAGGGAGTTTGAAAAGATTTGTCTTTAGCTTCCTGGGCCGCCAGCTTCCTCTCCCTCTCTGCCTGTTCCTTATAAAATTGAGTTCTGTAAACAGGGTCGCAGGCTTGATCCATACTAACCCCAAATAGCAGCAGCTCAGCAATCTGGTCCCCTTCATCTATTGGTTTCTTGCCTTTGTCTGGTATCTGAGGCTGAGATGCTGGCTGTGCTGGTTCTGTTCCAATCAGTGTAGGATCAGGTCTTGGAGGTGTAGTGGGTCTTGTTTGTGTCGGAGCTGGTGTTTCTGTTGCAGTCTCCACTTCTTCTGTTGCTTCTGTGACCCCTTTGCTGCTTTTGCTCCCCTTACCTCCCTTGCCACCAGAGATTTCCCCCTTTTTGACATCATCAAAAATGGTATTGATGAGTGCACGAAGGGAGATTATCTCCTCAGACATCTTCTCCATTTTCTCCTCAGCATCTGCTTTAAAACCAAGCAGAAGGTTGATTGTTTGGTCAGAGGCATCAATCTTCTTCTCTAACCTGCTGTTCATGGTAGACAGAGTTTTGTCATAAGTCTCCTGAAGCTCTTCTACAGCAGTTAGTCGATTGCTCTGGGTTTCAAATTCTTCTGGAGTTGGATACAGAAGGTCATTTAAGACATCGACCTGGTTTTTCCGCATCAACTCCACAAATTTCTCTTTTTCAAAAAGAGCTAGATGGGAGTGGATGGACAGGTCTGTGTCTTCCTTGAGTTGAGCAGCAAGTTGGGTCCTTTGGTGGTCTACAGCAGCAGCAATGGTTTCGGCTTGTTTGGCCAGAAGGGCAGCTACCAAAGTAGTGGCCTTGTCTGCTTTCTCTTCAATGCCTTTTAAACGCAGATGGATCTTGTTCTGATCAGCTTCGTGTACCTCTCTGTCATCATCCATTTTCTTGTTCAGATCATCCCTGATCTTTCCGATTTTCCCCCTAAGGTCTTTATCCATGTCGTTGACGTAGTCCTTCTGGTGTTGGTTAAAATCAGAGAGGATCTGGGTAGCTTTTTCTTGTAGGATGTTGCAGGTGTCTGTCAAACAGTCTTCAACTCGAAGTGTGATGAGATTGTCGAGTTGATAGTTGTTGAGAGGTCGGGTTTCTCTTTCCAGCAATTCTTCCAGAGTGTAGAAGTTCACATGTTTCTTCAATTTCTGTGCTGCTCCCTGTGTGTAGAGTTCATTGGTGGGTTCTCCTCCAATGGTCTGGCCAATAGGTTCATCATCTCCTGAGTCGAGGTCGATGATGGGTGTTTTCTTGGGAGACATTCTTGTGGAAGGTTCACCCTGTTCAGCTTGGTGATGTTGTTCTGTTGGTACAGCTTCGTCCATCCGGACATCAGGGTGTGGTGTGTGCAGGTCAATATTTAATGCTGTTGCCTCCTGCTTCATGAGATCAAAGATGAGGTGGTGGTATTCTGCTCTGACCTCCTGGACGGTAGTGACCTGGAGTAGACTTAGTAGTGTGGCTTCTTCTTTCTTCAATTCATCGATTGATTTGAGTTGGAGCAGGGCATCAAATACATAGTACTCGCTGTCCTTGACCAGCAAGTAGAATTTGACACGCCTTGCTGCTCCTAAACTCTCAGGTAATTGGTTAATTCCAGGAAACTCCTGCATGACAGAATGTTCTGCCTCATTCTCCAGCAGGTTGATGACATTCTCTGCTTGTTGTGTCCTCACTTCCTCCTCATCAGCAGATTCTTCCTCTTCTTCATCTTCGCTTATCCTTTCCATTCTGTTGGGAGAAGGAGTAGCTGTTCTGGCAGGAGAGAAGTCTTTCTCCTGATGTGGAGTATGACTAGTTTCTGGTTCCACATCAGCAGCAGGGTTCTCTGCGTGTTCTGCTGTTGCCTGTGGTGCCTCTGTTTCGTGTTCTGAGTGTGCTGGCATGTCTGATTGTTCTGTTGTCTGTGCTGGTGGTGGTGATGATTCTTGAACTTTCTGGAGTCTCCTCTTTTTCTGTTTTGGCAGAGAGGCAGAGGTTTCTGTCTCCACAGAACTGCCTCGCTTTCTGGCTGCCTTTTCTTTCACCACCTTCTCCTTCTTCCTCTCCACACCTTTAGTAGGTGGCATCCAAGTAGGGTTGGAACTACCCATTTCCAGTGCAGCAACACGGTGCACCTCGTCTGGTATCTTGTTGAAGAATTGTGGTGCTAGTCCCAGAGACATTTCCAACTGGTGTTGGTCTTTGGGAATAGAGTGGTGAATGTTGTATTCCTCAGCGTCATCCCAGATGTTCTGCTTGAAAAACCTCTCAATCATCAAGCTGATCTTTGTGGAGTGTCGCAGATTCCTCATAACTTCCACAGAAGTGCCTCTGCCTCTGCTGTCTTTAGTATAGGTGACCAGCTTTGCTTCTTTGGCCATGAGTTCAAATAGAATCCTGCTCCAGTTCACTCGAAGATTCAGAACAATGGCAGTGAGGATTCTGAACTTCTCAGGGGTTACTTGGTCATATGTACCACTGTGATTCAGGAAAATCCTTTGAACCAGTTCCAGGAGCAACTTGTATCCAGGTTGAAGCAGAGATCTCTGGAACATCCTTCCAGTATACTTTATCGGTACCACCATTACCATTTCCACTGCTTCTTGCAATTGTGCAGAAGTGATCTCTTCCAAGGATAAACCTTCATCCTTCAGCCTATAAGCTTGGTTAATCATCTCTATCACGTTGTAGGGAGTTTTACTTGTTCTGTCCCCAATCGGCATCAAGACATTGGCTTCAAAGCCATGCTTGTCGTTTTGCCATGTCAAATAGAAAGAAGCCACTTGCTTTCCCAGAAACATCTTGGGATGTGAGGCGACGATGTTGCAGAACCCTTATATCAAAAGAACATTCACACCAGCATATGCATTTTCATCAGTTTATATGAACAAACATAGATATTTGCACAAATACGGTAAGAATAGCAGTTCATAGATCAGAGAGACACAATGAAAAGCATAAAAACAAAGAAGTTTTGATCAAACGAAAAACCTTTGCAGCGTGAAACTATAGCAAAGATTTCATCGAGCTTTCGAAAACCATGAGTTTCAAGAACGGCATACGGTTCAGGTGAGAGAAACTTCTGAACCTCAGCTACGTGTTGCAGAAAGAGTGAAGTTGGTGGTGCCATAGTCAAACGCAAAGAAGTTTTTTTTTTTTGAGAAGAGTTGCAGAGAATTTTGAAATGCTTAAGTGCTTAGAATTTTGAGAGTGCTCAGTGCGATGAAAGTGAAGGTGAACAGTTTAGAGAAGATATCGCACATATATATAACAATAATAATTATGAGAAAAGAAATTCGAAGAGTTGAGAAGATTTTCTCCCTTTTTAGATTTTTCCCGCTTCAAGATTTGTTTTGCCGCCTTTCCTTGCGTGAGATGGACGCTCTAGATCCTAGGGTCTATATGCGAGCGTGTGCGTATCTCTTACTTTTGGCAACTTTCCTTTTTCCTGTTTCTTGCAGGGATTTTCTCGATCCCAGTTCCCAAGGTTGTGCTAATCATGACGAAAAATAGAAGATTTAGTAAATCTAGGGTAAAAATATCTTTTACAGTCCTGTAACCTAGGAGAGTGACGTCTTTTATCTTGACGCTTCAATTTCCTTAAAAGTTCCCCCTTGACTTAGCATTTAGGAAATAATTTTCACATGGTTTTTTTCGTCAATTTATTGAGAAAATTATGCCACGTGTATTTTATTTCAACTGAACTTTCTGTCATTCTTGTAATTAGCTTTCTGGTAGCTTTCTGGTCTTAGCTATCTGGTGACTTTCTGGTCTTGGCTATCTGGTGACTTTCTGGTCTTGGCTATCTGGTACCCTTCTGGTAATAGCTATCTGGTAACTTTCTGGTATTCTTCATCTAGACTGAGTAATCCAAGTTTTCCACACAGCATCTTGAATCTTTCTTCTGGTAATGCTTTAGTTAATATATCAGAACGTTGGATGTCTGTATGAATCTTCTCAATCTTGATATGCTTTCTCTTTACATGTTCTCTAATAAAATGATGTCTCACATCGACATGTTTGCATCTTGTGTGGAGTACTGGATTCTGTGTTATAGCTATAGCACTTGAGCTGTCACAGAATATAGGTATCTCCTTTACATCAATCTCATAATCTCTTAGTTGCTGTTTCAACCATAGTATCTGTGCACAACAGCTTCCAGCAGCCATATATTCTGCTTCTGTGGTTGATGTAGCAACAGATGTCTGTTTCTTTGAAAACCAAGATATCAACTTGTTTCCAAGGAATTGACACGTCCCAGAGGTAGACTTTCTGTCCAGTTTGCATCCTGCATAATCTGAATCAGAATAGCCTGTAAGCTCAAAGTTATCATCTTGTGGATACCAAAGACCAATGTTAGCTGTTCCCTTAAGATATCTAAGTATCTTTTTGGCAGCTTCCATATGTGATTCTTTAGGATTGGCTTGATATCTGGCGCAAACTCCAACTGCATATGTGATATCTGGATGACTTGCAGTAAGATATAACAGAGAGCCAATAATTCCTCTGTATTGTGTGATGTTTGCTGGTTTTCCTTCTGGGTCTGGATCTATCTTTCCATTTGATTGCATAGGAATTTTCACTGTTCTGCTGTCTTTCATTCCAAACTTGACGAGCAGATCGTTGATGTACTTTGCTTGATTAACGAAAATACCATCTGGTAATTGCTTTACCTGCAGACCTAGAAAGAAATTCATCTCACCCATCATGGACATTTGATATTTGTTCTTCATTAGTTCTCCAAATTTGTCACACAGATAGGGAGATTGTGATCCAAAGATTATGTCATCGACATATATCTGGACCAACAGAATGTGTTCTTTGACTTTGATGAAAAACAGTGTCTTGTCAACAGAACCTCTTCTGAAGCCTGATTCCAGTAGGAATGTTGATAATGTTTCATACCACGCTCTGGGTGCCTGTTTCAACCCATAGACAGCTTTGGCTAGTCTATATACTCTCTGGTCAGGATTTTCTTCTTCAAAACCAGGTGGTTGCTCAACATATACTTCTTCCTCAAGTATGCCATTGAGGAATGCACTTTTGACATCCATCTGGTATACTTTGAATCTCTTGTATGCAACATATGCTAAAAATAGCCTAATTGCTTCCAATCTGGCCACTGGTGCAAAGGTCTCATCAAAGTTGATACCTTCCTGTTGATTGTATCCCTTTGCGACTAGGCTAGCCTTGTTTCTAACTACTTCTCCATTCTCATCTCGTTTGTTTTTGAATACCCATTTCACACCTATTACTCCTTGATGTTTTGGTCTGTCTACCATATACCAGACTTGGTTTCTTTTGAACTCATTGAGTTCTTCTTGCATTGCTATGACCCAGTCTGCATCTCTAAGTGCTTCATAGGTGTCAGAGGGTTCAACACGTGATAGATAACAACTGAGAAGTGCACTTTCTCCATGCATTCTTCTGGTTCTCACTCTATCTGTTGGGTTCCCAACAATCTGTTCAGAAGGATGATTTTCTTGAATCCATTTCCTTCTGCTAGATATCTCTTCTTCTGATATCTCAGGTTCTGGTTCATTTGCTGGGTCCTCAAATTCTGGATGAGATGTTTGAAAAGGATTTTCAGTTTCTGGTTCCTCTTGATCATTATTCCAACCATTTGAATCTCTTGATTCTTCGGGTTGATCTGGTTCTGGTTCATCAGAATTGTCTCCTTCTTCAGGCTGATTGTCTTCTGGTGAAGTTAAGATTGTCTGTTCTGTTCCCCCTTGCTGCAAGCTTACTGCTTCAGTACTGTTTGGAACTTCAACTTCATTCTCTTCTGATGTATTCCAGATTAGAATATCTTCTAACAGAATCCCTTTTGCTTTCTGGTTCTTGTTCGGGATTACTTTCTGGTTTTTGTTCTGGTCTTGCTCTGGTGTTTGATCAGCATCTAGGTCTCTGTCACTAATAACAGATTCATCAAGAACAATATGAGGTGTTACTTCCACAATATGAGTCCTCTGATTAAAAACCCTATAAGCTTTGCTAACATCAGAATATCCTAAGAATATTCTTGGATCAGCTTTGCTATCAAAAGTTTTCAACTGAGATTTCCCATTATTGTGAATGTAGCACTGACAGCCAAAAGAGCGAAAATAATGAATCCTGGGTTTTCTGTTGTTCCATATCTCGTAGGGTGTCTTCCCATGTCTGATTGTAACAACTGATCTGTTCTGGGTGTAGCACGCTGTATAGATGGCTTCTGCCCAAAATTTCTTTGGCAATCTGGTTGCATTGAGCATAGTATGAAATGCTTCTTTTAATGATCTGTTTCTTCTTTCAACTACCCCATTCTGTTGAGGTGTTCTGGCTGCAGATGTCTGATGTGTAATTCCCATCTGGTTGCAGTAATCCTCAACTTTCTGGTTTAGGAACTCTGTTCCACGATCTGTTCTGATGGTGGTAACAGAAACTTCCTTTTTCTTGGTGATCTTGTTGAGAAAGTTTGGCAGCTTCTCCATAGTTTCTTTCTTCTTATACAAGAATATTACCCAAGTAAATCTTGAATAATCATCAATGATGACTAGAGTATATTTCCTACCATTTATGCTTAATGGTTTGACTGGACCAAATAAGTCTAAATGTAGTAATTCTAGTATTCTGGTTGAGCTCTGGGCAGATTTGCTTGAAAAAGATGATCTGGTCTGCTTTCCTGCTTGACATGCTTCACAAGCGTGACTTTTGTCATAGACTTGTTCTGGCAATCCTTCAACTAGTTTCTCTCGTGCAATCCTATTGATTGATTTGAAGTTGAGATGGCTTAATCTTTTATGCCATAGCCAACTAGTTTCTGACACTGTCTTTGTGACCAGACAGGTTTCTATCTGGTTGTTCCATTGCACAATATATAATCTATCCTGCAATATTCCGGTAAGGAGTATCTCATCTCCTTCCTTGTTCTTCACCAGACAGTTGTTAGTGTCAAAAATAATTTGATTACCATTTGTACAGAACTGACTTACAGAGAACAGATTGTGGCTGAGACCTTCAACATATGAGACATTTGAAATGGTGGTCTTGCCTACTTTTATGTTTCCATATCCTCTGGTATATCCTTTTGAATTACATCCAAAAGTGACATGAGGTCCTGGTTTCTCTATGTAGTCTGATAGTAGGTTCTTGTCACATGTCATGTGTTTTGAACAGCCACTATCAATTATCCAGATTGATCCTTTTGCAATCTTGCTTCTTCTTGCAGCCTTCTGGTCCTGCAATTAAATAGATTTAGCTACCCTTTATTGTCTGGGTGCTTGGTTATTAGCAAAGATCCCTTTTTGAATCCAGAATAGCTTTAAATTTGGAACAGTAATGTAGCTTGTGATGATATTCCCATTCTCATCAACAATGGACTTTGAGTGAAGAGCAGATGGATGGTATCTCTCTGATCCTTTGCTTTCTGCTTTCTTCTGTGATGTCCTGTTGACTTTATTTTTGGGCTGTTGTTTGGATTCAGTGCAATAGGCAGGATGTCCTTTGGTTTGATGATATTGTCTGTTACCAACTTGTTTAACAATCATCTTCTGGGGAAGATCTTTCTTATTTTTCAAGTTTATTACTTGATCTGGTATCTGACTTCTTTCTGGTACGAATTTCATTGGACCTGCTGCTTTTTCTGTGTGACCTGGATATCCTAATCCAGACGTGCCTTTCTGTTGTATGTTGATGAGCAGTTTGGCACGTTCATCACTTCTGTAGATCATATCTCTGCCTTTCTTTATCTTTTCTTCAGCAATGTTGTTCCTATTTATAAGATCTTTGACTTTTGAGTTCAAGGAATGAATCTCACTGTCTTTGCTCTTGATCTGTTCTTCCAGAACATTGATGTTAGCAACAAATTTAGTGTTTGCTTTACTCAATATCTCTTCAGTTTTCTTCAATCTGTCATTTTTTTCAACAACTTCTCTGAAAAGTCTCTTGATACTTGAGTAGCTCTTGAACATTTCATTAACTTCATCCCATGAATATTCATCTTGGTCTTCTATTTCCTGATCCAGGTCGATATCATTTGATGAATTAGAGTTGCAAGAGTTTACCTCTACATCATCTAGACCGTTGTCTAGTCCTGCAAAGCATTCATCCCAGTCTTCTTCTTCTTTAGCAAAGAATGCTTCATCATCTTCTGTTGAACTATCAGATAGATGGCTTGAGTTGGAATCATCTTCTTCTTTTTCTTCTGCTATCATGGCTTTACGTTGAGCTTTTAGCTTTCTGTCCCTTTTAGCTCGTAGTTCTTCTCTCTGGCTTTTGGATAGATCAGGACAGTCTGTCTTGAAGTGTCCTGCTCTTCCACAACCATAGCAAGTATAGTCAGTAGGATTAGTGATTTTACCATTACCTCTACTTTCTGTTTTGTCATCAGATCGTTCTGCTTCTTTGTTCTTCTGGTATCTACTCTTGTTGTCTTTGTAGAACCTTCGATACTTTCTTGATCTGACTTCCATCTTGTCCATTCTCTTAGCAATCAGTGAGAATTCTTTCAGTAACTTATCATATCCTCCTTCTTCTGATGCAGTAGATGATGTTGATTCATCTGTTTTGCACTTCGCTTTGAAGGCAGTCTCTTTCTCCTTCTTAGTGCTAGTTTCATTCTTCTTGCTGGAGGAGTGATCTGGTCCATGTATCCTTCTGATATCACATTCATGGACAGCCAGATGATCAAATAGTGCTTCTACAGACAGATCATTGAAATCAGCACGTAGAGGTTGCATAGCTGAATAGATTTCCCAACTTGGTGGTAAGGCTCTAAGAATCTTGAGATTCTTCTCTCTCTGTGTATACTTATTCTTCTTGAAGGCAGACACTTCAAGTAATACTTCAGTGAACCTGTTCTTCATTTGTTCAATAGTTTCTCCAGGCTTCATTTTGAATTCATCGAACTTATTACATGCTAGGGATAGCTTGTTCTCGATCATAGCTTCAGATCCTAGGCTGAGATCTCTTAGTGCTTCCCACATTTCTTTGGCTGTATCAAGATCTTGGATCTTGGCCAGATGAACTCCTTTCACAGTACTGGAGATAACTCCTTTAGCAAAATCATCAAGATTTGCTTCTCTTCTTTCTTCAGAAGTATACTTTCTGGGGTCTTTCAGTACAGTTTCCTTGACTGCTCCTGTCTCAGTAATGCGAGTAGTTTCTTCTGTAATAGCCAAAGGTCCTTCTTCTATCACCTTCCACATCAGGCAGTGATGAGCTTTGAGACACATCTTGATTCTGAAACTCCATTCTCTGTACCCTTGAATGGAAAATTCTTCGCATGCCCTGATAACAGATGATTCCATAACAGATAATATGCAGATGATGAAAAGATTTTCTAGATCTATTCAAGTTGACCACGCAGGTATTAACCTTGTGAAACAAAACAATGGTCAGTTTGAACCACGGCTCTGATACCACTTGTTGGTCCCGAAAGAGCAAGGTTTGGTGTATGGGGGGGGAATACACCAAATGCAAACTTTTCAGTTTACTTGACTATTTCAATCAGAGAGATGTGAGCTTTCTGAATTACAGATTGCTCTAGATGATAGAACACTATGATTTTCTAATCAATTAAGTTCTATCCAAGTAAGATCTCTCACGTGAGATAAACAAAGCAGAAAGCAAGTGTGAACTTGATTCCAAACAATGTTTTGTGTGCGGAATAATGGTGGACTTAGTCGGTGCTCTTGTTAAGAAAACCTTTTGAAAACTTAATCGAGTATTTAGAGGTTGATTAAGAATGCAGATTTGAATGAGAATGATAGATGCAGAATAAAAACAACTGAATATAAAATGCAGAATTTAAATGGCACAATTATTTTTACGTGGTTCGGGAAACCCCCTACGTCCACGGTCTAATCCAAACTGGATTAGATATCCACTACTAGGATACTCTTCTTATTTAACCTCGCTGAGAACGAGTCACAAGTTTCAATTACAAACCTTATTGAAACTTATGCACGAATAAGGGTCGTGTCCCTTTACAACTTACAGAAAACTACTGTAAACAGGCTATCTTCACGTTAATCCACTAGAAAACTACTAGCTAGAAAAGATCTCCTTCTTCTCTCGATAAGACAGACTTGAATCGAGGTGTGATTGCGATCACGAACGGTTTGAAGCTTTCTGTCTGATTAGGAGATAGAATGCTTGAGAATATTTCTGTAGTATAGCGCTTGTGTCTATTTCAGACTTTTAAACTTCAAACATATATAGGCTCTGAATTTGAAATTCTAGCCGTTTGTTGATTGGCGTGATTTGATTTGTGGATTACCAATCAATCATATCTCTTCTTTCCTTTTAGAGTTGATGATTGAATCTTCTATGATTGGTAAGCAGATCATCTGTGATTGCTTTCCTTCTTCATGTCAATCAGTGATTCAATTTCCAAATCTTAAATGGAAAGTCTTTAATGCTTCATCGACAGGTTTGGTTCTGCTCTTTTTGGTTTGCTTTTAATCTTCTGGTTGGGTCCTCTCTGGTCTAGCGTCTTTCTGGTTGAATATTGGCTTAGACATTTTCTGGTTGAGGTACTTTCTGGTAGAGCATACGTTAACCACTTTCTGGTTGAAGCATCTTCCATCTTTCTGGCTGAGGCTTCTCTGGTTCAACTTTATGTTAAAGTTGACTAGCTTCATTTTCTGATTGAGACTCTCTGGTTTAGCATTCTGTCTTTGAGACTTGCTGGTTTTGAGATTCTCTGGTTTAGTCTTCTGTCTGTTGACTTGCTGGTTTTGAGATTCTCTGGTTTAGCATTCTGTCTGTTGACTTGCTGGTTT